>JABUQX010055990.1:0-43731 GCA_015478945.1 Trachelipus rathkii
TGTGTGACAGATATTCAAAAAATGTTTTTAGTGTTGACGATTGGAAGGTATCTCAAAAAGAATATTTTGAAAATTCGCCACTTAATTCGTTGTTTACAATCACAAAATTAAGGGACGATGTTTATCAGTTCAAAAATATCGGATGAACACTAGGTGATTTATAATGAGGCTTACTTGTTTTGTAATAAAAATATATTACGGTTTCTGACTTATAAAGAAATTAGCGAAAGTTATTATGAAATGCCTAATATATAAATAAATGTTTAAATAAAGCGGATAAATAGGATATTATTATAATTATTATTAATTATTACATCGTTCATATATATTAATATATATATATATAACTATATATAGGCGAGATTTATAAAAAATACCCAAAGGGAAAAATTGCTTAAAAATAAATTTATTTAATAAATTAGACGTTAATTTTATAGCTTTCCACATTAAAATTTAACTTAGTATATTTTTTTTTTTACTAAAGTCAACGCCATTAAGAATGGAACCCATATCAAAATTAGGGGTTGATAATTAGAAATCGCCCGGCCCAGACGTAGAACATGTAGATTAGTTACTGGGTCGTCTGTCGCTTTTTTCCGCGACGAGTGAAGAGATATGACCAGGTGAGGCGAAAGAAATCATGTCCTCACTCTTGCAGATAGATGAATAAAATGCGGTCTAACCGCACGCACGAATATCTCTTTGCATATTCTCTCAGGCGTGTGACACGTAGAACTTTAATCCTACTTCACCTTCAAACAGTGCAGAATAAGTGTGTTCGGAGATGCAACTAAGACTTCGTACAAATCACTCCTGACACTCAGTCTGACGCAACACTCAGATTTATATGCTGATAATATACGCTAACCGGGGAGAACCCCATAACTTCTCTGATCACTCGTACGCGAGAAGGCGAATATATGTATTAGAGAGCGCGTATTGAGAGAGAAAAACATACGACATCATTATTTTATAAAAGAAAAAAATATATACTAAAGTTTTTTTTCATAATTAAAAACATTACTGTGTGTTTTTTTGAGAATACTCTACTTTTTTTAATTAACATTTTAGGAATATTATGTATAACTTTTCTTCTCTTTAAATATTAAGTTTATATGAATTTTCAAATTATAACTTTACCTGTGATCTTAATTAACTATATCAGGTAAGCAACTGCCTCTTGGCCACTTAAACCAAGTTCTTTGCGCATTGCAATTGTATGTAAATAACTTATTTTAGTGTAATATACGGGTCCAGCATTCCGAAATTAATCTAGATTAGGCTAAACTTGAATACGCTATTCTCGTAAACTCGTTCTATGATCATCGAGACGGGCTTACGAGTCTCTTTAAATTATATACGTATTAAACCGGTTTAACCTAATACGCCATATAACCTCTTAACATAATAAAAGTTCGTAAATCATTACTCCAAGCATTTTTAATTAAATATATTTTTGGACATAAATGTTTCATCTCGATTTGCGAGTCGAATTGATCATTTACGATCAAATAAATTAGGAACTTAAACGTTCCGAAGATCTCGCCGAAACGTTTACTGTACTTTCCCATCCTTTAAATATCTCTGTATTTTAATACACCTGTATGATGACTAAACTACGATTTCAATTACGAATCTATTTGAAGCATTTTTTAAATTATTTTTGGCAAGGTTCATCCGATTGGAGTCGAATTGATCATTTCCCGACACATAAATCTAGGAACTTGAATATTATATCCTGAAGATTTGACTACGAATCGAAATATATTATCACTAGAAGCCCTTAACGATGAGGTTATCTTAATTATATATACTCCAGATCGATACGACAATTATTTAGTGCAATAGACCAATTAATTTTATCGATCAAGTTTAAAAATTAAGGAACTGAAACGCTTTATCATCGATCTTCAGCTGACTCTGAAACGATGGCTCAGCGAGTTTACTTATCCTTATCCGGTTTAACCCAATACGATACTACTAAGTGAGCATTTAAAGTCGCATATCGGAGCATTTTTAAGTATTTTTTGAGCAAAAGTTCATTTTATCGATTTGAGTACGAAGATTGAATGGATTCTAATTATTCCGTATTCAAATAGAATTTAGGATTATAGTTAAAAACGTCGCGAATAGTATTCTCTGCTGTATCTGATATGACCTTACTCGAAGTTCTTAATTTTAACGTGAGCGATGGGTCATAATTAAATGTTATGTTCCATATTTATATTTCGATCTATATAAATTGGGTATAAAGAAATCATTTTAGTGCTTCACATTCGATCTTCAGCTTGAACTATATCGATCGTGTCCTAATTCTGTAGTATTACTTTAATCGGTATAACTCCATATACGGTACCATTATATATGACATATATAGTCGATCTGAGTCAATTATTTATTAATTATATTTTTGGGGCAAAAAGTTTCTTAATTATATCGATTGCGAGTCGAAATGATCATTATATATTTCCACCGATCAATAAATATAGGTAAACTATGAAATCGATTTCCGGATTCATAGCTGAGCTGACTACGACGAGTCACTTATACGATGATTCTTAATCCGATGATATTAGACAATTAATTTTTAATGATTAGAATGACTAGTAATATTTAGATCATTAATATAATAGGAACTGAAAACTCAGCTTTCACCATCAGATTCTCTGTATAGACTCGACGTGCCTTATACGAGTTACTTATAATCCGTGTATATAACCCAATAATTCGAGTTATAAACCTATATATAGCTATAAGTACAGATCGGAGTAATTTTAATTTTTTTTTTGGCCAAAAGCTTCATCGAATTGCGAGTACGAATGTATACATATTTACCGTATTCACAAATATAAATTTTAAGGCAACTGAAAACGTTCCGAGATCGGCTGATCGACCGAGCCTTACGAGTTACTAATCCGATCGAATAGTAACATATTTTATAGTGGAATTGACTGAATATTTATCGATCTAATTAAATAGGAACTGAAATCGCTTCCATCGTTAATACTATAGGCTAGACTCGTACTTGTCGCCAGGTGTGATCGAGTATACTTAGTCCAGAGTTTTAACACACAATAACGGTTTTAACCTACATTTTTTTTTTAAAGTATATAGTCGAATCTCGATCATTTTGTTGTTCAGGAAGTTTTAATATATTAATTTTTGGAGATCGCTAGATACTTTGACATTCTCTCATTTATTGAACTCGCAAATTCTTGATAGATATCTTATATAGACAAAACATATATATTATATATTCAAAAATAATCCAATGCTTATCCGAATCCGATTTGTATATATGTCGAGTAACGTAATTGATGGGTTAACCGATTTAGCAATCTTCGTATAAGGCAAACGTATATATATATCAGAGTACTAAGTAGTATGATCGAGTATGAGATAGCGTTTTAGTTCCTTAAATTATTAATATTGCATCGAAATATCAGTCATTTCACTAATAAATATGTCTATCTGATCAGGTATTAAGAACTCGTTAAAGTTAGCTATTCGTTCTGATTCGCGAGCGAATCTTTCGGAACGTTTTTAATAGTATTACCACTAATTTATTATTATGATCGAAATGATTCCATTCGATACTACCACGCAATCGTATTGAACTTTTGCCAAAAAAAATTAAAAAGCTCGATCGACTTATGGGCGGTACGCGTTATTGGAGGTTAACCGGATTACAAGAATACTTCAGATATAAGTTTGCAACTAGTCTCGTAAGTCTCAGCGAGAATCGATGGAAAGCGTTTATCAGTTTCTAATTTACTTGATCTGAATAATCAGTCCATTCCTAAATATATGTCTATCTAGATTTATCGGATTATAAGAATTCGTATAAGGCTCGTCGATATTCAGCGCGATCTTACGGCAACGTTTCAGTTCCTAATTTTATTGATCGAAATATCAGATTATTATCATTATTCTGAACTCGCCTATAATCGTATATGAAAATACTTTTATGGCTCACATAAAATAAAATAATTAAAAATTAGCTCTCACATCGGACTTATTGGCGGTATCGTATTGGGTTAACCGGATTAAGAACTCGTTAAGGCACGTCGAGTCAGCGTATGATCGATGGAAGCGTTTATTTCAGTTATTCTCATATATAATTTTAATTGTATCTGAAAATATATGTACCATTATTATCATCATTAATATATGTCTAATCGATCGATTACGAAATCGTATAGGCTCTCGAATCTGATATTCAGCGATGATCATTTATCAAACTCAGTTATTCAAGTTCCTAATTTAATTTTGATATCGGGAAATGATCCATTCGACTCGCAATCGAATGAAATTCTTTTTGCCAAGAAAACACTTTCTACAAGATAAATATGTCTCTCACCGAGTGCAAAGAGTATTCATAATATACGTGTATCGGGAGTTATGAATAGTTGGTTTAACCGGATTAAGAACTCGATAACCACGCTCTCACTGAATAAGAGATGTATTTCATGTCGAGTATTCGATTTTGTAATGGTTGTTTTCAAGTCATCTATATTTAATTGAGATAACGGGTTAAAACTCATTGGCGTCCACGGTCGGCTTACACATGCGTAAAATAGGTGGTCATTATACGGAATATATATCAGGGATGTCATGAGAAACTTCGAATTAAGACATAGTTTCGATTGTTCGGCGAGATCTTCGGATACAATTGGTCAAGCTTACATAAGGAGTTATATTGATAATCGAGTAAAACTCTGATCAGAGACTTTAACGACGTAGTGTATAATGTCCAACGAGCTGTAGTTTTGAGTCTTTTGTACACTTAATAAATATATTCTTATAATACACATTATATATCTCTGATTTGACTGTATGTTGGTTATCGATATAGGAATAAAACCAGACGCTCACACACGCGATTTAAGAACTGGTCAAGGACGAGATAGTCAGATTCTGGGAGAGTGTTACGAGAAGAGTATTCAGATCATACATACATATCTATCTGAATACGATTAGAATATTGATCAAATTCGTACTCTCGCAATACGAATAACTATTTTGTCCAATAGATAAGGAGTTAAAAAAAAAAATGCCTCGCACGAGATGTCGTCTCTATGTAGGTAAATCGTATTTAGTGTCAACACACTGGATTAATACTAGTGATTAAGACTCGTATTTAAATGACTCACCGTCGAGTCAGCGAAGTCGAGGAAAGACTCAGTTTCATAGTTTCTTAAACTGATTAAATCGGAATGCTCATGAACACGTTCAATCTATATACTATAAAGTTGATCGATTCAGGATTTTAAGAACTACGATATATAGGAGTATCCCGTCGGAGTCTAAACGAAATCGGTATATATAGTTTATTCACAAATCATTTATTCAAAAATTATGAAGGTTTAATTTTAATGTCTAGAAATAGTATACATTATAATATAAAAGAACAACCATTTGGTTTATTCCAATTAATAAAAATAATATATGAATGCAAACACTTATTAGTTTTATTTTTTATTAATAAATGAATATTAAAATCGTGACTGTTTTTCACTCGTATTTTACAATTTACCCTTTATCGCGATATTCAGAAAGTTGGAGTTTACTCACCCCGTTCTGAAAAAACATAATCGTTATTCTCGGCGTATGTTTAAGGTTTATTTTGTTATGAAGACTCTTAAGTTCATTACTATATTCAAAACCTTCTCCTGTTGTGCATATTATATTAAAAGTAAATCATTATTGAAGGTCAATACTCTTAAAATTACTCGTTCAGCCAGCATTATATTATTTCTGCAATTAGCCGTTTCTTTCGCCTTATATCCTCATCGTCGAAAAAGGAAGACGATTAAATAATAATATTACTAGTATTATTATTATACATGTAAGTTACAAAATATTTAAGTATATGAGAGTTATTATCTTAATATGGCGTTGATTAATAATCTGCTAGCGTTAATAAAGTTATAAATTCTTTTTTAAATTTTTTTAATGAAATATTTTTGTACTATATATTGAGTGATTATTTTATAAAAACTCGGCCATGAACGATGTTAATATTCTTCTCATATAATTAATCCTTTTTCACATAGTACCTTATCAAATTGGCCGGGCATATGACCTAGGGTGGCGAGAAGCTAAATCTCTTTTTAAGTCGTAAACCGATAATAATTTTTTAATACTTAAAATCAAGAGCCCTTATAAAGCCAGGTTCTCCCCTGCTTTAGTGAATATTGGACGTAATATCAGTACCCTTAATTTAAAAGATCTCTGGGCTCACAACGTAATTAAGTGGCGAATTTTCATAAATTAATTCTATTTTGAGATTAAGGAAATTAACAAAAACACTACTTAAAAAACATTTATATTATTTGAATATCGCTCTCAAACCGTTTGCGGTACCAAGCAAAATGTATCAGGCCAATGGAGAGATCTTAAATGTAGATTTTGTAAAATGAAATTTCTTTTAGCGAAAATATGTGGTCAATGTATTATTCTTCTTATTCTGGTGGTTATCACAAAATGTGATTCCTGCAATAATTGGTCAGCGATTAAACCCGACACCACATATTTCTCCTTGGGTGTTTTAATTTCTCTCGTAAGAGATTGGGTAGTCGTGCGTTTCCTTGAACACAGGGATAACGCGTCACATAATTGCAATCACTTATGACACTTACGTTCAAATATCCCATTACCAGGAGATATAAATTTCTCACTCGGATGAAGAGGATATCTCTGATTTGCGATTGGTCGATTCCCAACACAGCATTTCAGGAGGTAGGTCCTTAGCGTTATTCAGCGAGATCGGTTCAAACTCCGCAATGAAGGTTTTGCCGCGGCACACGCGCCAGGCCCTAGTGGCGGATACACGGAGAAGTTTTTCCCTACAAAGCACGCTGCCAATGTAACTCATTAACTTCTGAGTGGATGATGCCTAGAGATAATAGAGGATTAGCCTTTCTCTTTTTCGCCCCACCCATTCCTCGTTACTCGTTGGCCCTTTTTCATTGCTTAGTCGAGTTGCTCTATCTCTTGAGTAGGAGCGCTCCCATATATATTATATATTAGAGGCAGATAATTCGTACTTGTCACAAACTTACCAAATAATAAAATATAAATCAATTAACCTCTTATCAATAATTTATAATTCCTTTCCAATAACTCGCACAAGGAAATTGACTAGTTATATACTGAGACCTGAAATAATATAGAATGTATATATTCAAGCATTCGCTCTTTAGTAGATTGCTTGATCCGAGTATTCATTCTCACTCTTGTCAATCCTGTTACTCGAAACTCAGTAGCTTTACAGAGAGCTCAATTCATCGTTAGTTATTCCATCACGATATAAATCTTGTTATATAAGGCTATTTCAGATCGAGAATAACATGAAATAATAGGTAGAGTACGGGTTCGAATTAATTCATTTAATAAAACACAACTCGTTCCATCGAAAAAGAATTTTGGTCTCTTTTTTTTTTCTTATTATTAATAAGATTCATTTCTCTAAAGTAACCATAAGATACAAAGAAATCGGTTAGGATGATTTATGTCGTGCTTTATATAGATGTCAGTAATTAAGTATTCGATTTAAACATATTTATTAGTAAATTTAATCACATCCAGCTGAGATATGGGAAATACAATAGAATATCCATAGAATAATATTGTAATATTATAATATTATAAAGGGTATCAATAATAGATTCTGTTTTACTAGGGGATATTGGCCTGAAATACTACTCAAATTCTATATTAGAATTTGCTCCTTTCCCATATTTAGCCTTCGTTGAGAAATATTACACAATATTGCGTTAAAGTTAATATGTAAATTAAATAGATAGTATCGAAGAACATATTTTCGATTTTCGATTTCGATATATCGCTCAAACACTTTTCAAAGCTTAGCAAATTATTTATCAATATTTGATGTATAATATAATACTTTTTTACATTTTTAATTATTATTATACAAAAATGAGCATTATATCTCATTTCATTTCACCTATTACACCAAACAATCTCGAGTATGCACCTTACCGTTTTTATAATATAGATATTATTGAATTGAATTACAAGCATAAGCATACATAAAACCTGTTTTAAAAGTGTGGATATGAAAATGTTGCTTTCCAGTGAAAACGATAAGTTTATCTTTTAATTATAATAGCATCCACCATCTTCAATCCTGATTTAGAATTATCATGGAACTAATACCTAATTTTCTTATTAAGTATAAATTCTTCGATTTTATATAAGACTCTGAACCCGTATCCTCCAATAATTATTATCGGTATCTGTATAAATGATGTTACAGTGCAACTCCCTGATTCAGTTTAAGATATGCAACTCAGATATATTATAATACGTTTGATTAAATTTCGCTATTTACATATATAAGATTCTTACAACAATTTCAGAATGTCTCTTATCCCTGGTGCCTGGTTTATCGCCATTATTATTATCATTATTATTTTGTTACTTATCAATTCTATATATTTAAAAATGTACTCAAACGCTAAATTAATAAATACGGAATTTTATTGGGATTCTGAAAAAACTCTTGTGGCATTAATCCCTCTTGATTAGGAAAATAATAAAATAACGTAATCTGTGAAGGTACTTCTAGATTTGAATGTTGGACAAAAATATATAAATCTTTAACGTTTGCGGAATTAGAAGAAGCCTTGTGCTTAAAAATTTTTACCGAAATATTCCAAAGAGTCATGCGCAAATATATGGATAACATCCTATAATTGTAACTATTGATAATTACTGCAAATTTCCAATTATATGGTAGTTGATATAATGAATAGGCGTGATAGTTAATCCACATGTTAGAATACGAGGCAGAATTAGAATAACCTGCATTCATATTACAAAGATTCAAAGGAATGTGAAGTGGAAATTTGATGACGAAATATATATATAAAACAAAAAATTATTTTATTTTATACAAATTGAATTTGTTAAAAATGTTTTAAAAGACTAATTATATTTATATAAAATAACTAAGAATTACCGCTGCTACAATTTTTAATTGAATATGATTTTTTATGTTTATTTAACTATCAAACTTTATACAAGGATTATTTTGGTAGTGAGAAATTTATAATATATTAATTCAATTAAATTAAAAATTAAAAATGATAAAATTTTATTAAATTCTGAATAAAAAATTTTTATTTTAAAACTCTTTATTTATAAATATTTATATAAGAAATACACTTTAAAATAATTATAATAATTTTAATGATATTCACATTTTCTTGCCCTACTTATATATTATTATTTTATCGCTTTGCGTAGAATTTATCCTACTCGATCTACAATCACGCGTTCAAATATGCGAATTAAATCGATAAAATATGAACAGTAATTTCATCTGCGTAGATTTTCGCGATCGTGGTTAAATAGGAATATCTAACTAGAATTAATGATCATTTTTTTATAATATATGTTTCCTAAAGATTATCTTGAATAGCGTGAATAACGTTTATTTAGCATAAAATTATAATAGCTCCATTTATGCAAAATCTATTTCCCGTTCTATCCGAAAATTAAGGACTGAATGCTATTTATTTACCCTCACATAGGCTGAGATGAGCAGTTTCCTCGATTTAATATGGCTGACTTTTATATGAACGCGGTTCCTGCTCATTGTAAATACTATAAAAAATTTCATCTATTGATGCTTTAAGTTTGGATATTAAATTTTTAATTCCGTGATCTTTATTATAAAAGGTTTACATTTCTGAAATTTTATCACTTTATGATTATGGGCAGCACCCTCAAAGTCACAAAAATTTTCGCAACTCTAATTTATTATAACAACTATAACGACTATACTAGGGCGTAATAGAATAATTTACTATTTAATATAATTTCGCTCTTAAAGGCGAGACACGCACGGGATACAGTCTCGACTGACTAATAATAACTACGTATTTAAAAGAGATATATGGGTTATTCGAAATTTTGCGTGACTTTAGCTCGATTACGATATAGGATAACTGCACGTCATACTTTTTGCTCTACGCTCCCTTAAATCACGTTAGCATTAATAAACCCCCATGTTTTCAGGAAATATAATAGTATTGAATACCACCACAAAATTTTAATAACACTATACATCACATTTGTTGTCAGCTACATATTAAAGATTCACAATTAATATTCGAACAGGAAAATGTTAGTTCTTTTATCCCGATCACAACCTCGTCATCCAATTCAATAAGTGTCAACGAAGCAATCGAATATTATAAAGAATCGCAGTAGCGATCACTACTAGTGAGACCTCTCGGTCATTAAAATAATAAAAAAATAATATCCTTGGATCAATGCACATATTTGATGAATATTTACTTTATTTATTTAATATTTTTTCGTTAAGATATCCGCATCAATAATTGTACTATTAAGAAGATCCGCCTTATATTGAATTAATATATCTATTCTTCGATAGTAAGAAAGAAGCAAATCAAAATATAATGTCGAAATGATTAACTGACCGTTAAATACTACATGAGTTATTATTTATCGATCCATTAAGTTTATTATACAACCAAACTTTTGCTCAACATTTGTGTACAATATTAAAAATGATACGAAATTAAATAATATGTTAACACTAATCTTTATAATCTCCTCATTTAAGAATAGTTATAAATATTAATTATACAGAACTTTTTTATATTTACCCTCTCAAAGACCTCCAGATATTATTTAATATCAACCAGCTGTAACGTCATAAAATATAAAAGAAGAATTCAGAGTCGCTCTCTTGATAATCGGAAAACAGGCTACCCAAATGTTGCCAAAACCGGTTCCGTACTTCTTTGAAACGAAAGTGTAATTTGATATCAAAGTAAACCTCTTCAAACAACCTTTTACTAGTCATATGAGAACAAACGCAAATACTCAGTTACATAAATGCATATTTTTAACCGAAAGAGATAAATTATACGACTAAATTTTGAAAACGTGACCGCGATAAATCGCTAATGTTTCAAACTCGTCAGCGAATGGTGAAACACTCGATAGTAATAAATAACAATATATTATATTATTATAAAACAAATTTCACTGCCGATTTATTCTCAACAAAGATCGAGAAAAACATTCCCAGGAAAAAAAACTCTAAAAATAATCATCATCACATCCGATACTTATATTGATTATCGACGAGAATATTATTTTATTCTGTATATTATATAAGCGCGTGAAACTTTTAGTACCCTAACCGTTTAGATATGATGACAGATTTAAGACACTCTACCAGATTTATACGTTTCCTTCTAACTATATATTGCATATGTAGCGTCCTTGTACGTCTCCTTTAACCGTTGATTGTATAAATTAATAAATTCTCCCTGCTTGTTAAATGTTTTTATGTATACCTATATGGAGGGTTTGTGAGCAATGCCTTTAATAATGAAACTTCAAATAGATAAAAAATTTAAATAATAATGAAAGGCCGAAACTCTTATTTTTGAACATCACGCAATATAAAATTAGTATTTATTTTGTTCTTTCATTTACTAATTTCTTTTTACTTATATCACCACCACCTACTCACGCGCTCTTACATTAACTTAAGACATCCATCTACTAACATCAATTTATCAACCACACTAAGCGCTCCAAGAGAATTTCTATGAAACTCATTATATATATATATTTCAAAATCTTAAATAATTATTATATTTATGGTGAAACTTCTGTTTGCGCGTTTATGGCGTCACAAGACCCATATGTTGGCGAAGAGCAAGACTTTGTCGACTCGGGCGTTTAAAATCGTAATATATATTTATTATAATAATTCGTTATTTCCTACTGTCATTATATATTTTATTACCTCTTACGACGAGCTCAGAAGTTTAATCAACCATCCGCCGCTGAGCTTTGGAATAGTGTATCACGTAGACTAATCATTCACTAATATTTGAGGTCGTCAAATTCGGTTGACTTAGCATCTGCTTAAAGTTATTCCACAACGGCAGCTTAGAAATCTTGCGTCGATTATTTTCACTTATTTGCGAATGATGGACACGTGGAGACTTCTACCTTCTCAATCGGATTAGCGTAGATAACTATACATATTCTACAACGTAAGCAACAATCGATATGTTACAGAGCTTCTAAGCGGGACAGAATAAGATATTAGGATTTTCGAATTAGTAAAATTCTTAGGATATGTAGACTCGTGCTTTGAAGAAGGCAATAACCGTAAACTTTAGAATGATTTCATATAAATTTAAACTTTCGTATCTATGTTCGAGCGAAAATCACTATACCCACGATGGGAGAGGTTTTTTTCGTTTGTGCACCAACGTCACAATCATAAGGCCGACTACTGGCAGAAACTTAATTACGACGAGTGTGAGAGGGTAAACTTCACGTAACGTGAACTGTACTCTCGGCGTCGTAAAATGCTACCCTTCATGACCCGAAACATATAACTCGACTTTTCTGTTATACGATGGTTAATCGTTCTATATCTATTCTACTCTTGTTTGAGACAAGTCATTGCATCGTAATTTTCAGTTGGTGAATAGCACCGTAGTGAGTATATTTTCTATGAGAGCGCTACGCTATAGATAATCTCAATGATTTAGTTAGTAATAAGATTAACAATTCTAGCATTAAACTTTTTTTTCTAGAATTAAATAACGTTTTCACGTTGCGCGTGGCACGATATATTCGGAGCACTCACTTACGTACGGTTCCTATATCTTTCTTTTCGTCGTATAGACTGAGAACTTAGTCGCAATAACTATTGAAGAAATTGCCCGGCAAGAGAGAAAGATTGTGTACCACCCAGCGGTAAGTTCCTCAGTAACCTCACCGATGAGTTAGGACCTGATGTAACAGCTGACAGTAAAATATACTTGTACGACAGCTTCCACTAAGACTTCCAAAGAGGTTTTAACCTGGATCGATCTCATATTGTTGAAATAGTAAGGAAACACTACACAATTGGTGTACATACGGAGAGATCCAAATTACCATTTTCTCATTCGGACAGAGAGATAAACACTCACCAGTTCAGCGATGTGATATATATATACAGGTACGTAACGATAAATTCGATGGTCCTAAGGCGTACACGGGCTATCGATGATGAGACGATATATTCTTTCAGCTATTTTTTAAGACTGACTTCAGCACTCGGGACACATTCATATACATATCCACGTGAGTGTCCGGATGAGTCTATATATAGATGTAATTATATGGTTCTCTGATTTGATATTTGTAAGAACACACTATTTCACTCGATACCTTCTACAGAGCTGTGGATATCGCTATTTTAACCAGTAGCAAAATAAAGGTCTCGATTCTCGAGAATTGGATACTAATCCGATCTATCCGTGGTCACTCACAGCAGGCGAGATACGTTCACGAGCCTACACTAGTACTCAGGTCACGTCTGCGTGAATGACATAGCCGTAGAATTTCCTCACTATAAAGAAATATCTATAGATTTTATTTCGCTCTCTCATACCTCTCTCAATGGATGGGTACCTTCATAGTCTCTCGCCATTCACTGGAAAGAAGCTTCAGATTTAGATTATATGAAAGCCTTCAGTTATCTATGTAACATAGTTACAAAATTACGTTACGCATACTGAGTGCTAGTGATATTAATACCCAGTGAGGCTATGACTATTCGTTTATGGATACTCGTCGGTATTTGGCTCATTTTCGCGAGACTTTGAGAAGGTGGAGGTATAGCGGAGTTGTGGCTGATTATTGATGAGTTCTATATTAAACGTCGCACCTTCTGATACACGATAGAGTAAGGGCCGCGTACCAGTCTCAAATCATCGTCGAAGAAATTCGTTTATTCGATAAACTCACCCCCGTATCTCGAATAAATATAACTACTATGATAGTTAGAAATGGTCTTGACGGATGGAGACCCAAAGTTGATCGTTATAACTGACACCGAAGTGAAATCGTTACCTTTGTAAGATGCGGCAAAGCCACCTCTTGCCGAGCGTGCGTAGCGTCGCAAAACCCTTATTGCGCGTGGTTTCCGGCCCGTGGCATTTGCGATTCAACGCGGAACGGTGAAAACCAAACTTTCTTTCAGAACGCGTCTTCGGGATATCACCGGATGTGCCACGACTATATCGGACCCACAACACCCGCCATCCTTCTTAGAAGTTTAACTACAAAAAAAACAATATCACCGTGGTATTCAAATCACGTCTCGACCACGAGTGAAATGGTTGGCAGCGGCGCGTCTCTCGGATGTCCTTTATTAAATTTAGCGTTAAAAACGCTCGTTTTAGCCCTGGTAACCTCTTGGATCGGTTACGATTTTACTTCAATTCGTTGCTCGCACAAGATAAAATGAACGTCTCACAATCGACTCGAAAATGGATTTAAAGTATTATTAAAATAATAAACAGTAATATATATTTTATTATTAAGAGATATGTTTATAATAGTATGTAAATAAATTTATAATGTTACAAATATATCTTTAATTATTTAATGAAAAATCGAGTATTTTCTATCAAATTCATGCCCCGTTCTTGATTGATTTTACTTTCTTCTTCAATGAAATATTTTATCACATCTTCGCGACTGGGGGTTTTGTAATACAGCAATTCCTTTTCAAAAATAACCATTTCTAAATGCGTTCTCAACAAAAATATTTGAGGCATATCTTTGTAATTTTCATATACCACGTCTACGATATTCCTAAATATGCTTTTATTTATTATAAAATTTTCTGTTACGGCATCACCATAGGAAAGGAATAGAAGATAATATACAAAATGATAAACAATCCAAGTTTCACTTCCTAAAACAGTTATTATTACTCAATATTATTATTATTACTCACTCGAATAATGAAATTATAATATTATATGTGCACATTATTAGTGCTGGAACAATATTTTATTTTTTAATCAGTTATTCGTGGGTCAGAAGACGGAGACCACCTTTAATGTTTTGACTCGTGCGGCCTCTTTTTATAGATACATTAAACTAACGTGGTTATAGTTAGTGGATATTTAATATTCTCGGATTCTATAGATCATTAATAAGTATATCACTCATCTCAATGACTTTATAATTCCTTTTACCAGGATTAGGAGTTTCCGCCACCGGGTAAAATTCGAAACCCCTCACGTTAGGGTGAACGTTAATATCATATGAAATAATTTAAATAATTTATTTATAACGATATTCATATTTAATCAAAAATAGGCATTTTCACTTTCTGTGAAACAAATTTCGTTTAGATCAAAATTGAAATGCTTCCCAATATTATTAAAAGGTAAATTTGCCGATAGAGCCAGTCTGCACGAACTTTTTACTTCGCACATTAAATTAGATTCTATTTTTTCTAAAGTAAAGAGATTATTAAGGGGAGTTAAAATGTTTAAGTAATTACATTTTATAATATCTATATTATTTTTCAACCTCCATGAAGTATTCACTTTGTTCATCTTTTATTTCTTCTCGGGTAATTCATACATCATTTTCACATATATTCAATATCTCACGTAGTTTCAACGTGAAAATGACGAATTCAAAATAAATTATATCTAACACAAATCAAAGGTATAATTTATAACCATTGAAACTTATGTTAAACTCTTTTTTGAAATATTATGTTTTATTATAAATATAAGAGAATAATGGTTTCAATTTTGTAGTATTTACTAATAATAATTCACTCATTTACGTTATTTTCAAAAATATATTATAATAACAATTAAATTAGTTTTTATGTGATTAGGTGTATATTTTTCGAGATAAGGCGGTCCAAATTTAAATTAGCTTTATTGCTGCATCATTTACATGGATTACATTAACTCCCGTGTTGTTGAGTTTTATTATCGCTTTTTTGATTCCCAAGAGATGTAGCACTATGGATGGAAGCCCCATGACGTGTGTGGGATGCTGATATCTCAGGATTATTATAGTAATCATTATGTATAAATTACCATAGAATATAATTGGTAATGATAATATAAAAATCAGTACTGTTATATAGTTAAGCTTTTTTATCCTATGCACCATGAAATAATCCGTAACACTATACGAGAACTTATATATAGTCGAATTATTAGTGAGTTATAGGCATGTAATCCTAGCGATATATAGTATTTATTTCAGTGAACGATTGTATTTATTTTTTATTCTTATCAGTCTCTCTACTATACTCGGACGTCACTTAGTTCATATTTTCATCAAGCATTGTTTCATAAGATACTGGGATAACGTTTTCAAAACGCCGAGAATGGATGAACAGGCAATGAGATGTGACGGTCGCGAATACTCGTTAAAATGCAAAATTACATTTCGAATGTTTTAGGCTGATAGTTAGGTCTTATTTATATTTCCTACGTGGTTGAACTGATTTTTCAGTTTTCACTAGAAAACCATCTGTTTTAATCGTAAAGAAAACGAATGAATATCGTCCATGCTTCAAATAATATTATTATTTTAAATAACGTTTATCCTAAATATGTACATAATTGATCACTGGTAGTAGTGGGCAGTGACGTAAAATATTCCACGTACATAAAATAAAAATACAATTATTTAGTGTTATGAATTGCTGCTATTCATTGTCGCCAACTGTATCTAAAAGTTTCTCATTATTATATTTCGTTTTGAAATCGATCATATATATGCGTATATATAATAGAAATAAGGACATATTGTATAATATATTTATCACCAAAGATATATCTGACTCTTTCATCTTCTTTTATTTGCTCTCTAAATCGTTGTTTTCTTTTCGTTTTTACGAAAAAATTTATTTTATCTAAATAGTTAATAATTATTTTCGAAATTGTCTTTGGCAAATATCATATAAATTTTATCACTTCGATAGTGATATTTCTGCCATCACTATAATGTTTGGATCTACTTGTTTCTTACCTCACTCACTCTTTCATCCTTATATAATTTAGGATGGTGTCCTTGATAGCACAGCTGAATAATTCATTATATATATATATAAGGTATTATCCAATGTTATCAATTCAAACAAAACAAAAAAAAATATTATTATCGTTATTCAACAGAATGCAATTAAATTGTGAGCTAATTAATAATATAAAAGTAGTTGTATAATTAAAAATATTCATTCTATTTATGAGAGGTAGTAAGCGGAGTATTTTATTACTACGGAATTTTGGTATAAATTTAACGACGTTGTAACATAACCATGTGATCGTAGTAAATCATTAGAAAAATGTCTTAAATAATTTTTATCTGTGTTCTTCACATACTAATCCCCATTCCTGCCATTTGTTATCTATCCATCTCTAAGATTCCTACTTTATGTCTCGTTTGTATTTAATTTGATTATTATATCCTGATTAAATTGAATAACCTCGTATAAATATTAATATTGCAATATTTATTATATGTTTTGTATCTATAATTATTTTCGTATAAAAGGAAAAAATGCTCCAAAAAAATATAAGTGTTATACAAGGGCTTCTTCATGATTAATTACATCTATTGATTTTTATAACTTGAAATAAATCTTTTTTCAAAGAATGTGTAGACATTAATTTCAGAAACTAGGAGAGAGCTAAAATTTTTATCCGTTAGAAATTTATTTTTACTTTCATGTACAAATCAAACATATTAATTGATTATTATATAAGGGTGGCTTATCGATAAGTAAAGTCTAATGGTGGTATATACTTTACGTCTCTTATGCTTGAGCTTAATGTATTGTCAGGTATTATTATTCAAAGCCATCGAACGTATATATTAGGTGAATACTCATCCGCGTGAGAATTTGGGAGATTAAAATTTGGATATTATGAATACAGGATATCGAGTCGAGTTAGAGATTATAATTAAAATTTTTAATAATTATTATCTATAAAATATATTTATATTATTATTCTACATATTTTTTATTTTATTTCTCATATTTTTATATATTTTCAATATGTTAACACAAATATATAATATTATAATTATAAATAGAGTCAAGAACACCGGTTAATTTATACTTTTATATATAATATATATATTATTTTTAATAAAGTTTTAATAAAATTATAAATATTTATAAGTATATTATTATTTGATTAATAGGGAAGGATTAATATTAGAATTCACCATTTCACGTATTAATATTATGTAATATGATACCTCACGTTTGAGAATGAAATCTGAATACGACGTTCAGAAAAATCGCTCAATTTTTGATTTATATCTACTTACCATACTCACTCTAATGAAATTTAAATTATCCCGATCCCGGTTAAAATGCATGTGCAGTATTTAATTTTTTACTTATATTTGATATTACACGTTAAAGACATTTAATGCAAATCTCCCCATTCTTTAATATTCACGGTATACTTGAATGTTTTTGCCGACTAGGGCGTTTTAAAAAATCTTTAATATTTATTTATATTACGTTTATATACTCTTCTCTCTCACATACTTTCTATCTACACGACGACATAGATTAATCGTATAACCGCCATGGCTGTACGGATCTAAGTATCTTAACTAGAATTACTCTCAATATTTTGAGCATCGCTAAGTTTCTGCAAACAAGTTCGAGTATGTCAAGTCGCACTTATATCACTCAATATTACAATACTTTTCACAAAAGCGACATGGAGAACCGACCCTCTACATAATCTCTCAGTCGGAGCGAGAATACTGACGCTCCTATAACACCTCAAAGTGAGGATTGTGATTCACTCGCCATAATCGGCTGTTGCCCTAGACCTAACTTGTTGTAAACTGAGTGAAAGGACCCCAAATTAACAACCCTATTAAACCATATGGGATCAATAGAAAAAGCCCAACCAACCAAAGGAAAGGACCAAAACCATATGGTTATGGAAAGATCAAAGCAACCAATAACATAATAAATTATGAAGAGCCCTAACATTAACTGCACAGATAACTACTATAATAATAACATCGATAATGGATTTCGAAGTAATCGATATAATAGCTGACTGTGCTTTGATAATAGAGCAAAAACTTAAACCTGAGAATGTCATAATTTACTTCGACTGATTATCCGCTTGAAAACACATGAGGGTAGGGATATATTTTATTTAGGTTTGTAATGGACTACTACTAAATTAGCTCCATTAAACCCCGAGCTTTAGACATATGTAGAAATATTCGTTAGAGTACAGATATAGGATTATTTTCCGGCGTTTTGTAGATACCCTTTTATCAGCCTGATGACATAATCATCGACTCACTTCAGATTATTATCGCGGGGTACCCCCTCTACTACTGGGAATCTCGTTGGAAGATTTTCAAGAAAATTGATCTCAATATAGTTAATTATAATAATTCAATAAGAGGAAAAACCCTAATAAAATATATAAACACAATTATCGAGTGAATTAACCTTTTTAATAGTACTCAATGAATGCCGGATATATATACCTAGTACCACTCATTCCAATACGGGACATACCTTATTCATTATTTACTTTTTTACTGTGAAAAACTGTTAGACTATTCAAAATTCATGAATTGGTTGACAGTATATAGTTTATGTCACTGTTACGCGTAGCTAAGAAAATAAATATCAATTTTAATTTCGCGCTCATCCTCTTTTAATAATGTAATAGTGTCTCGTCTCGCCATTCCACGGGAAACCATTGATTATGAAGGCCTCGTTCAGAGTAATTTAATTACGCAAAGAGCTTACCGTATCGATTCTCACCGAGTGCCAATTAGGCATACGTATCAGCCCCTCAGGCTCAGCTTCGATGACAGTCATATTTCTCAATACTGACTGATTCAGACATATGATAAAAATATTATTAGGTGGTACATAAACTGCGTACTTCTTGACAATGGGAGGGTGGGGATTCTCGATATTATTCGAAACTCCTCTCGTATTCCTCAGTTAAATTACTATAACGCTACTGTCTGGATAGATTTGAACATGCGTGCTCCGTACAGAGGTTCTAGGGTTCCGCCAAATGTTGTTATCGATTAGGAATATAACGACAACAGATGGTGAACATATACGATACTTTTTTTGCTCTTAAGAAATAGACAGTGTCTATAAGCGGGCATACCATCAGGCCGCGCGTGCGTGCGTTGCAAATATTATATGCTATAAGGAACCACCTGTTCGGTGTTCGCTGTTAATTACTGGCAATGATATACATGGCTGCGAGGAGATGAGGGTTTTGAATAGCAGAAGTCAGTTTATCAAATCTTTGCGATAAATGTCTTCTTATACAGTAATATATTATATCAGTCACAAAGAATTATCAAAAAATAAAATGAGTTGGAGAGAAGCAATCGATTGTAATATCAGAATTATTACACTTTTCTTATTATGTTAATGATATGAGGAACACACAATGATAAAAAATAAATTATACGCGTCAATATATATATAAAATTCAATACGATTGTAGAAAAGTAGAGAAGTTAAACACTTAGGACTTCTTTTTATCACATAAGAATTAATATTGAGGCCATCTATATTCATACTATAGTTCACTCTTTATACACTCTCTATTCTGACATGAGTACGAAAATGGTCGTGGTCTTCTCAATCTCTCTTCAGTTAATCGAATAGAGAGACTGATCGTATATTTCACTGGCTCGTGCTGATGGGGTTATTATTGTGAGCTCACGACAGAGAGGTGATATAATCATTACGATATTTCAAATATCTTTACTCTCCTCGTGTGTGTCTCTTCTCGAAAGATAATTGTGCGCACATCTAGTCACGAATCAGGGACTTTTTAAAATTATTCTCATTCGAAATGTTCACTCATTGATTAAGGACTATAATGTTATTATAATACACACTCAGCGATGACTTGAAAGATTAAACCAATTTATTTACCTCACTCTATCGTACCAAGAGAAATAGGGGAAGATATATAACTGATCAAGTACAATACGATTTATGTAATGATGATATTATTATGTGTAGGATTAATTCGTAATTAGTGCGCCGACTAAGCATATCAATTAGCTAGATAAATAATAATACTCGTACTAGCTCAAGAGACGTTATACCTTCGATAGGATCATTGCGTTCGTATGTTAATTATATTTGTATATTGTGTAATGGAGGACTAATACTGTATAGATCAAATATTCTCAGAGTATCGTAGTATCATTATATTGCATAAAGTAATTCGTATTGAAAAGTATTGATTAATGTTAAAATGTCAAAAACATGGGATTTTGAAAGTTTGAAAATATCTTGACTGACATTAGTGACATATGAGTCATTTACTTGAGCGAAATTAGTGAATATATATTGATAGCACTCATACTTTAAAATTTATATTGCTATATTAGAAAGGTGGATCGCATATTTTTATTCACCTCTCCTGGAAATAAACTTTTTTTCAAAGTTCTATGACATTTCGAATTTAAATTTAGCGTAAATGATGACCTTAATATATAGCGAAATTTAGTGAAATTGAGTATACCGGTATATTTAGCCAATAATATATTGAATAAGCCTTAAAATTGGACGAACTGAAAGAGGTGGAATCAATTTTTTCACTCTTACACCTCGAAAATACTTTTTTCACAGTTCGTATTTCGAAATATTATAAAAATTTAGTGAATATTGAGACTCATTAAATTAGCTGAAATTATGATGAATGTATAGCCTTAATAATTTTGATGAAAATTAGTGAATGATGACCTTAAAATTGCGATACTGAAAAGGTTATCTATACAGTACAATTATTCGAAATAAATCTATTTCAAGGCTCAACATTATTATTTATAATATTAGTGGAATATGATGACCTTTAAATTGTTCGTATATATTAGTGTTAAAATAACGGGGGGTTAAGGGGTGGGGGGTGGATAGTAGGGGGTGGGGGGGGGGGTAGGTGGATAGGTAGGAGGGGGGGTAGGAGGGGTAGGGGGTAGGGGGGGAGGGGGGGGGGTAGGGGGTGTTATTGGGTTACCTTAAATTGCGTAATTAGTGAATGAGCCTTTAAATGTCGAATTTAGAAAAGTAGTGGAATCGATTTTTTATCCTCCTCAATAAAACTATATCAGTTTGCATTCGATTTTAAATTAGTGAATGAGCTTAAATTAGCGAAATATTTTAGTAGATAATAAGAGACTCCTTAAAATTGCGAAATTAGTGTAATGAAGGCCTTAAATATATGCTGAAATATTAGATGAATCATGAGCCTTAAATTGCGAAATAAGTGAATGGAGCCTTAAATGGCGAAATTAGTGAATGAGCTCTAAATTGCGAAATTAGTGAAATTGAAAGCCTTCATAAATTGCGAAATTAGTGCATTGAGCTTTAAATTGCGAATTAAAAGTGATGGATCTGCATTTCCTCTCTCTGTACAAAAAAACTTTTTCATTGTTTATGTATATCGATTTAAATTAGTGAATGAGCCTTATAAATTGCGGAATTATAGTATGTTATATGAAGTACTACTTTAATTGCGAAAAATTAGTGAATGAGTACCTTATATAATTGCGAATAATTTATTAAGTTAGAATGTAGCCTTAATAAATATTTAGTAGAAATATGAATAAAGGTGGATCGTAATTCATTTCCTCTCGTCAGAAATCATTATTTCAGATTCTGCCATTTCGATTTATATTAGTGTAAATGAGCTCTATAATACTTGAGAAATATTAGTGAATGTAAGTCCTTAAATTGTCAGAAATTAGTGAATGTATGACTACTTAAAATTATGTACGAATATATAAGCTTGAATGAAATGAACTAACTTATCAAATTTAGCTGAAATTAGTGAATGAGCTATTTAAAATTGGCGTAAATTATGATAAAAGGTGGATCGATTATTTACCTATCTCTCCATAAAAGATCACTTTATTATCAGATTCCTAGTACATATTCAGATTTAAATATTAGTGAATTGAAGCCTTAAATAATTTCGTAAAATTATGATGAATAAAGAAGCCTCAAAATATTATTCTAGTAAATCTTAGTGTACATTTAGAGCTTTTAAAATTGCGAACTGAAGGTGGATCGACTTTACTCAGCTCCTCAGACAAATATATATATTTTATCAGTTCAGCTAATTTTACTGATTATAATAATTATGTGATAATGAGAACAATATAAATATTGCGTAATACTAGTAAAAGTTGTATCGATTTTTCTTATCACTCTACCTCAGTATGAATTACGTGATTATTTACAGTCGCCACATTTTGTATATAATTATATATAATTATTATATTATATAATTATATATATTATATATATATATATATATATATATATACATATATATATATATATATATATATATATATATTATATATATATTATATTTATATTCAACACACTTAATATTATTAATTAATCTCAACTATATTATATAAGGTAATTATAGTTATTATATTTCAAGAAAAATATGATATATTTGGAAATCATACTACGTTAAAGATATATTTCGCCTTTGAATCATATTGGCATGAGTTTCATTACTACGAAATAAATATATATTATAATATATATACTGTATATAAATTTGGTTAGGTTATGTTTTAAAAATTATGTATTATTTAATAATTTTATAATGTCATATCAAAGATTTTTTTATAATAACATTGGACTCCTGCCCTAAGGTATATAAAATACATTATATACCATATTTTTAAACTAGAGTTTATCCTTTTAAGGACGCAAATTATTCCCCTTTTAAATAATGCTAGGGTTATATTATTAGATTTAATAGAAGGATTTGAATATTTAATATTTGGATTAAGTTGTAAAGGGGAATTATTTTTATACTAACTATCATGTTCGAATTTTTTTGGAAATTTTTTTTTAATCTTTAGTTTTTATGTATGGTAATTCGTTTTATTCAAACTTTTAAGCTTTTAAATATAATCTTGTATAATCTTTGATTTATAATTATTTAATTTATAAGTGAATAATTATTTTAATCTCAATTATTTGTTTCCTGTAAAGATTTGACATACTGACAAAGAATATAATGAAGAAGTAACAAAGTTTATATTATTAAATTAATTATTTAAAATATTTTAGATATGAACTATGTAAAAAAAATCCTTCCCGTCCCTCAACTAAGTTTATCATCCGATTATAATATATAATAATTATATTATATTGCAAATCATTAACATTTATATATTTAAATAAATATATATAAAATATATATAAATGAATAGAAAGATTTATATTATATATATTATATATATATTATAAATTAAATCTTTATATATATATATATTGTATAAAGCTATTATGACCTAAAATTTTAAATACTTCAAACATTACGCAAGGTGAAAATCTTATCAAGAGAGATAGGCTAATTTTAGGTATATTACTACCTGACAAATCTTGACTGTGAATAATTTCCATGAGTTTTCTTCAGTACCACGAAATAAATTTTATAAATAAATATAATTTATAGGTCTATAATTTTTTTAAAATTAATATGTATAAAAAGTGATCTTTTTTGAAAGAAATTTAGTGTAAAGTAAACTAGTTTAGCTATAAAAATACAATACCTAATCGAAAAAAATTGTTAATGCATAATAAAATGTTTGCTTCAAACGATGTTGTAAATTTTGAATCATTCACGTAAGAATCATATTTGGTAATTTGGAAATGAATTTTTTTGGCTTTTAAAATAACTGATATAGTGTTAAATTTTCATTTAGAGATATTTTTTATCCATTGTTTCTTTGAGGGAAAGTCAAATTACATTATATATACAAAAAATTAAAGTTTAATTACTCAAAAATTACGTAAGGGTTAGTTTATTTCAAGAAAAATATGCTATTTGGAAATCATATACGTGAGAAATTTTGCCTGTGAATAATTTGCATGAGTTTTTAGTTCCACGAAATAAGTTTACAAATAAATATAATTTATAAGGTATGTTTCCCTTGAAATTATGTGTATGAAAATGATCTTTTTGAGAATTTTGTGTAATAGTTATATAAAAATAAAATACAATACCCAATCGAAATAAATTGTTATTGCATTGCGTATGAGAATATTTGTCTCAAACGGTGTTGTATATTTTGAATCATTTACGTAAGAATTTTCATATTTGGTAATTTGGAAATAAATTTTCAATATTATGAAATACGAAGTTTAATTTTTTAATTAAACTTTTCATTTAGCATTATTCGTTTTCCCTAATTTTTTCCGCTTTTAAAACAACTTGTATAGTGTTAAATTTTTGATTTAGATATATTTTTTATCCATAGTTTGTTTCAGGGAAAGTCAATTTTCATAGTCGTTAAATGGAAATAAATTTCATTTTTTGAAAACGTTATAAAAAAGAAAAATGTTTAAAATCGCATTGACACAGTTGATTGAATAAAATTTATACAATGTATATATTATAAATTTATTATTTTTACTAAATTTTTGGTTAGATTTAAATTTTTGTCGATACAAAATTCACATTACAATTGTTAACGTTTGAATTTTATTTGCAAAAGCTAACGCTCGTAACTTTTTTTATTTTTAAATACGTTATATTACTGCATACCTTAATTAAATAAATTAAGCTCTAATTCAGAAATGTCATTAAAAGTATTCTTAATATTTTCTTGGAGTATTCCAGAAAATATCGGCATGTTATTGATAAATTAAATTAATAAAACTTAAGCTATATATAGGATCTTATTACTTAGTTTCTTCAAAATTTGGTAAACATCCTCAGCTATTACACTGTAAAAATGAAATTTTCCCGCGATAGAAAATGAAACAAAGATCAGTTGATGGAGCGATCTTAACAATTACCATAATGTGTTGAATAGGGGCTTTGATAGTAGTTGGAGGATGGCCTTAATTAGAACGAATTACCCGGAGTTTTACGCGGAGGAGTCTTGTGTCCTTGTGGGAGGGTCGTGGAGAAGGGAGAAGAGGGTGAGTACACTGAGACGAACAAAGTTCTCTCCCGACTCACGAGAAAGGGATGTCATTTAAAACATGAGGTAAATTATCTTCCAACATATCCACTGTCGAAAGTAGAGCAGCTTGAATTAAATGCAGCGAAAAGAGCTTCTCCGCTTCAGAGGAAATAACAACATTCCCAGTGGGAACTGTAAAGGTATAGTCAAGCATTTGGAAAAAGAGTCTAAACAAAGTTGCTAAAGGAACCCTATAGCACGGTCTGTGGTGGTTTAACAGAAGGGAAGAGCAGTCGAAATATTAAAACAATGGAAGAGAGCCAGAAAAAAAACTTAGAGATATCCCGTCCTCGAGTCTCTATGCAAAAATCGCAATGTCAGTTGGAGCTTTTGAATAGACTCCTCGATAATAGATGTTGTAACCCCTATTGGTTCACCAAGTTTCCTAAGGGATGGATAGCCGTATTCTGCGTATAGATGCATAACTCAGAAGATACGAGTTAAATGAATGGTTTATACAGGATAATGTTTCAAATTAAAGATTTCTAAGAAGTTGTTAGAATATTATGGCCTCGAGGAAGTCCTCAGATTTGTCAGAAAGTCCGTGAGCAGTGTCTAAGGGAAATGTCTCAATATTGGTAGAGAGATCTTGTTTAGCCCTTCCAAGTGAGTAAAAGTGAATCGACGGACACGTTTTGACAAGATAAGGGGACACCGTTATGGATTGATTAGGGAATTTGTTTTTTAAGAAGTTATTAGCCTTAAATTTAATAAAGTATGGAAGTCGAGGTGGAGAGGACGCAATGGGAGGGGAAGAACGACGGGAATTAGCTACCTGTGGATTTTTTCAGATAGTTTCAGGGGGTAAACTAGCGCCGAATATTTGCGAGATACATATCTTTGATAAATAGCTTCAAGAATAATATGTTAGCTATTAGTATTCGAAGAGGAGTTTGCAGGAGAAATAATGAGAAGTGGCAAAGTTTGTTCCTATTTGGGCGAAACATGAATTTTAACGGAACACACTAAATAGACTATTGAAGTGCGTTTTGGGGCAGAGCAGTGAACACAAGAGGCATGATAGGAGGTCTATGCAGCTTGAGCTGCATTGGGAATTTCACAAGAAACGTGATGGGAGCCACTACACCTAAGGCACACCTAAAACACCTCCTCTGGCGTGATATATAAGGACGGTCCGTGTATGCTGCAGAACAAATTTTGATCTTGGTCGGAGGAAAAGAAATGAAAAGTAGTCGGGAGGTCAGGCAGTATAGAAGCCTTCTTATGGGGTGGGAACTAGTAGACATTGGTAACATTATCGCTTTTGTAAGTTGCAATCTATTGAATAACTGTTATGTACACCATATCCTTTGATATAATGAGAACATATTCCGAAGTATGAATAACGGAGATAACGAAGACGCGAAAGCGAAAATATAAACAGTTTTCGGGGTAGCTCGTATCAGTAGGAAAGCATATCTAATTATCCAAGACGTTTTACACTATAAAACTCTCACCGGTCTGCACTTACTTGAAGTGCCAGACTCTAAAATATACTCTATAATCGAACACAATTCATTTCCATCTCTAGCTTTCTGGTACTATTGGTACTTACTGTATGAGCATCAATGCTACATTATTTCATAGATACTCGATATTCACTTTTCCCAATAATTATAAACAATCTCTCATTAATACTATTAATTTTATATGTGCCAACTTGTGATATCGATCGTTCATAAATCAGAGAACAGAGGGCACTCAGTACTATATCAGTCCTCCCAATCAATATAATATAGAACCCCTTCTGGAGTATATCGTAACCTCATTCTTCTAAGAGTATCACTGTGCGACTATTTTGGATTCCCATCTCATGCTTATCTGCCTACAATTTTCTCTCATCTTAAAATATATTTCCGTCTAATCTTCAAAGACCAACTCAACCGATATGTCAAATTACTACCACTTAAACAACATACTGCTAAAGACATTATCTCCTCAAGCTTCTTCTCGATGTGTAATACTCCGTGTAGAACTATAAGCAAATTCAGTAAGTTTTTTAAATATAATCAGGAACTTAACCCAGAATTCATATTCTGAGTATTAATTCGTTAAACAACATGCTTTGCTTTCCAATTGGATATAAACTCTCAGAACTCCCTCAAACATTTGTGTTAGAACAATCCTCATATTACTATAATGCCTCTCTCATGTAGAACTATATCAATTATAATCTTAGTGTAATGCTTTTTCTCTAGACACTCATTTGTATTAATATCTCAGTGCGAATCACAATGAACTGTGTATAGTATAATATTTCTACCTTTTCAATACCTTCTATCGGCACCTACGCCCATTTCCTTTTCCTCACCATATGATCATATAATATATAAAATGGCATCTCCCTCAATTACAACATCTCACTTTCAATACAATCCAACCCATCTCAACATTAATGATATCACATTATTGTGATTCGAATTAACTTGTCGGATGAATTAAGTATTTATGAACATTATCAAGAGATCAGTGGCTCGCCTAACACTTTATTTGAATGTCATACAACTCATTTAAGAACAATAATTCAGTATATGCATAACTACAAATTCGTAAGTCTTATTATCATATAATAATACATACACACTTTAAAAACTATGTCATTATTATTTAATTATTATATTATGAATAATAAGGAATAATCGTGTAATTCAAATCTCCTCAATATAATTAATTTCCGTACTCTCAGAACTCTTCTTCCACTTTGTAAATCCATCACTTCTTTCATTCAACAACTACTCTCTAAAAAGTCGTATAGATAACTTCAAAAGAATTTATAGTACACACAATGTTAAAATCACCCACAGCACCCCCCTTCAGTACCTCCAAAACCACCCAACTCAAATCAAACACACATCCAACCACAACTTCCTCCTTCACCCAATAACCTCACACAACACCAACCAACACAGCAAGCCATTCTACTTTATCCCCCACAGATTCCCCCTTCTCCCCAATCACCACACCCTCCTTCTCATACCACTTTACTTTCCCCTACCCATTCACCTATTTCTTCACCTCCCCACCCACCACCTCAATCCTACTCATCCCCTAAAACTATCTCTCCTACTCATATACACACTCAGGGATGATGTCCAAGTTAGTAGATAAAGGATTTAGAAAAACATTGAATTTTTGTTTCAGGTCATCAAAATCGGTGAACATTTTAATAAAGTCACTTTTAAAACAGAAATTATACAGCTGTATTTTTCAAAGGAGATTTCTTCATGAATGAGAAGATCTTTCAAAGTGACAAAATGGAAAAATTTAATTTCTTTAGCATTTGACTAGCCCAAAGAACAAGTTTCATTTCAAATGCTTCGATTAATTCTGAAAACTCTGTTATTAACTTGGCTTTTCCTTTCAATTTTTTTTGTTCAGCTCATTCAAATTACAAGTCATGTCAACCATAAAACCCAAATCCTGAATCCAATCATTGATATTTAGTTCATGTATGTTTTTTCACTTCACTTCATCGAGCAGTGAAAAAATCTTTTCAATACAGTGTCCCTACTTAACCAACGGACATTGCTATGATAAGACAATCTATATGGAAAATCAATGTCATTCAAGAAGTTATCAAATTATCGATGATTTATGGCACTACTACGAATAAAATTAACTTTTTACTACGATATTCATAACACGATTCATTTTAAGGGCTTTGCAACAAAGCACTTCGCGATGTATAATGAAATACACTCCGTAAAGATTATGATCTTTATTCACGGACTGCAATTTTGATTTTAATATGGAAAACGCCCTCAATTCACCTCCTATCATTTGAGGAGCGCAATCTGTAGTAACACTTACCATCTTGCTCCATTATTTAGTTATCTAAAGAAACAACCAAAAAATGAAAATAACATCACCTGTTGGTTGGTTTTTCACAGGAACCAAGTTCACAAATTCTTCCAAAATACCATATTCTCATTCAACTCCTCGAATGAATTATGAAAAGTTTGTGCTACATCAGTGATCTCAGTACTTTCATCAATAGCAAATTTGAAAATGCCAGAAAAAAAAAGACGTTTTATTTTTAAGATGTTGATTAAAGTAAAATAATATATTACCTTTTTAAATAGATGACATCATTTTCAGTTGTCAATTTTTCCATGTCATCTTCTTTCTTGATTTACTTTTTATTCTTTGTTCTTTATTGTGTACATAATATGTTAATATTTCTTGTATTCTTTATTTTCTTGTTTTCTATTTGATTCATTACTAATGTAATTTTAAGAATTAAATTTAATTACTTTATTGTTTTAATTTTAACAACAATATATTTCTTAAATATTCAATATAATTACAATTATCACAAAATATTATTATTATACTCATGTTCCGAAAAAAAAAAGAATAATTAACTAAATTATCATTCTTTCACCTCTGCTTCTTCCAAATTTGTTTTATTATCATGCATTTAAAGAAGGTTCTCCAATATAAGTTTTATTTTTCTTTCATCTTTTATTCTTCTAGAAATTACATTTTCATTTTCTTGGTATGTAGGTTAGTTCTTTGTAAATATATCAGCAAATTGATCGTTACTGTTCACCCATTCTATTTTGTTCATTTCTTGATTATATATATCTCTGATCACCGTGATATCATAATCTCATACTTTTTTAATTTTGATTTGTCTTTTCGACGGTTGTGTATTATTCTTCATATTTATAGGTGTTCTTACATTATCTGTTTCCTTAGAAAATTTTTAATTGGTATCTTTTGGCTTAGTAAATTTCATCTCCACTATCATTTTTGTATTTACAAATGTTATTGTCTATACTTCAAGTATGGGCTATATATTTGCTTTTGCTTGTAATGATCATGTAATTTTATTTGATCATCCTTCTGATTTGTTTGAATTTATTTCCACTCATTAATTTGGTAATTCTTTTTCTCCTTTTTTATCCACAGCTCTCTAAATTATTAATTTATACTCATCCAGTGTTGGTCTTTATCTCACTTTCCTAATTAGTCAAATGATGAATCTCCTCAGTATATGTTATTGTAAACTCTCAATAATTTTCTTCATTATTTCTTCATTCTAATCTAATTTAATATTCTATTTCATTATTATTATTATTTTTTTATTCTTATTATTGAAGTTTTTTATTCATATTTATATCTCTATGATTGTTAATCATGTTATTTTTTCTTCCATTTACCTCATTTGACGTGAATTTTTATACATAATTAATCTTTTTATCTTGTATTTCTTGCTATCCAATTTAATTTTCCTATTAAATATTGTTGGTATGATCTTACTTTCTGTATTTTTTTTATCGTTATTTTAGTTATTTCTTTTGTTTTATTTCATTAATTTTAACCTTCTGTGAAATTCTTTTTGATTTCCATATTTTATAATATATAGTCATTCTATAATCCTATAATTGAATTTAAATATTTTTTAATATGATTACTTTAGTAATCATTATCTCACTATTCAATAAATTTCTAAGGCAAATTTATTTTGTTGTGTTCTCTCATGAATTTTCACTCACCATGCCTGTACTACATTGGTGAATATTCTCTAGATGACTTATTTAAAGTAATCCTCTAAATTATATTGTTTCATTCAATTATAATATTTAAAGGCTTAATTAATACAATATTTGTTATATACACACTAAAATATTTCAATTTAATGTCTTATTATCTCATTTGATAATCTCATCTCAGGATTCATATTCTAGATATCTGAATTCAAATGTAACATTTTATTCTCAAAGATACATCTATAGAATTTACTCTCATCATTAAATTTTTTCTACAATTTACTATCGATTATGTAAGATGGGTAATACTGTTTTTTACCTGATTCTTGGATTTTGGAAGAAAAAATTATTTTGCTCAAACATCAAATAGCTCATTATATTATTCCTTTTATTTTCTCCTGAAGTTTTGGTTAATGTCATTATTCATTGCTTCAGTGAAACCGTTGTGCATTCGGTTTTTTCTTTCTCGTTATTATCATATTATTTATTGTTTATTATTTTGCTTATCTCCACTCCATTCTAAGCCATGGAGTGTTTATGATATACGATTATTTGAAATCCCTTTTTTCACATGGATTAGTTTAACCATAACAAATATTTTAATCTATTTAATTTATGAACAACATAACTTCAATTACAACGTTTTGCTTTCAGATATTATTTGAGTAACTTCCAGCATCGATTTTCTCTGCTATCAATATTTGCTTGTTTAAACTTCTTCATGTAGGAAATGACTTTAAAATAACTGATTTACCTTCTTTATTATATTTTTATATCTTTCTCTATCTATTTTTCACTTATCTCTATTCTTCAATTTGTATATTTATTTAAGAGTCCGGGATATGAGCTCCAAATCTTTTAGATACCAATACATTATAATTATATTTTCAATTACTTTTTCAAATGCTGAAAATGTATAATTTCTATCATTTATTTAAAGGCAGTTGGTTTTATAACATTCTTATATTATTATTATTATTATTATTATATTTTAACTGTTGTTGTTGTTGTTTCTATCATTAATCGAAATAACTATTTATATAATATATCTTTCATATTTTATTTATTAATTTTACTATTTCATATATTGTTATTTACCTAATTTTTCATTTTTTTATTTAATTTCTACTTTAATTTCATCTCTCTAATCATTTTATCTTCTTCTTTATCTTCCCTCTTTATTGCTTTCTTTTTCAGTTATAGTTTCATCATCTATAAATATTTATATATACCAATATTATATATATATATAATTTGAGTGATTTATTGTGTTTTCATTTCCTGCAACTACCACATTTATCTTTAAGGTAGAGTCGGTCCGTAATATGCATTTCAGTACCATGCCCTTTCCATAGATTTTTGTTAATATTTGATACAGCTTTAAAAATGTGGCCATTTTGACTTTAAAGGTGGTTTTTCAAGTTTTATTTGTTCACACATCACATTACTCCATTTGAGGTCTACAGACCTGATTCCATTCTGAACCTATAATTGTTCTTTTATTAATCACAAAACCTCACATTTATATTATATTGTGTAATTATATGTTCTCTTTAAATTTATACATTTCGGACAAAAGTTTTATTTTCTTGTATTATAAATTTATTTATGATATTTTTCTCTTTAGTTTATTATTTATATTTTTCTTAATTTTGTATTTTTCGCATGGTCCATTATATATAGACTATCTATAATCTTTTCATTCATATCTTTACTTATTCTTTTTAATTTATTAATTTTAAAGATATTCATACTAATATCTATTATATTGTTTTAGGTATTTATTCTAATTTGGGGAAAACCAGTTGATGTTAATGGCATCTTCCCATAGTATATGTTGTTAAGTCCATTTTTAGCAAAAATTGTGCAACATGCCATTAAATATTTTTTATCTGTTCATGTCCTTTCCATGTTTATAATTTATGTGTATTAAATGGGTTCTTATAGTAAATCAATTTACCTTTTACATTAACCAAATATGTATTTCTCTATGGCGTTATGCATTTCTAGTTATCTAATTATTCAATTATTTCTATTTTTGGTTAAGCATATGTTTTCCATTATACTATAATTTTAAATCTTCGTCCCGCATCAAGACAGTAATGCCTATTTGGAGTTCACAGATATAAGATAGTCTCACATTTTTTTCAATATACTCTATTTTTCTCTCTTTTCTCCCTAATTATTTTTTTTAATCAGAGATATACGAGTTTCATTTCTTAGGTTTGACTATATAATATAATATATTACTCAAATTCATAACATAAAATTGATATATATATTTATTTAAATTTTACTGACTAAAAGATAATACCTACCTCACTTGAGTGTCTTGATGGAGTTTTTTTTTTTTTTTTTAATATTTTACATATTCTCAATTCAGTTCCGCGTGCAAATGGACCAAACTCGATAACATTTTTTTTACATTATCTCAATATAAATCTGCGAATTATTAACTTTTGATTTGACACATAATGATATGATATTTATGATCACCTCTTTATTGTTTTAAATACTCAATTTTTTTCTATTGGCTAATCTTATATTTAAGTCAAATTTAGTTCCAGCAGTTTTTTGTTTTATGTTTTACTTTTATATTCTTTTTCCAATTTCTCATCCAAATTTTCTTGGAACTTCACTAAATACCTACATGTTCCTTTTGTTTTTTATTCAATAATGTGCCACAAATGTGCTCCTTCATTCTCCAATGTTTTCTGTTTCGTTAGGGTATAGCAATTATTCCTAGTTTACTAAAATAACTCATTAGTTCTCTACTTCAATTATATATCTTTTATTCTTTTTCATATTGTATCCTATTATAGCTTTTAGATTGATTTATCAAGTAATAATGGTATGTCACCTCTATTACTAACTTTGTTTTTTTTTTTATAAAAGCTCAACGTCACCATTGAAATTTTCCTTCTTTATGGCTCAATAAATATTTCTATACTTATATTTTATATACTGTTTATATCCATAATTACAAATAGACTTTGCGCGATTGTAATTACTTTTGTGGGTCTCTTATAATTATTATTAGTATTATCTTCATCTCGGGTTTAACTCACTAATCAAGTTAGTTAGTGCTAATTCTTCAAGAAATTTAACTGTATTTAATATGTTCAAAATAATACTTCTTGATATATTTAAATTTTCTTTTAATATTTTATTTCTGATGATCATTTAATTTTAATATTGGATTAATATAATATTAATTAATATTCATTTATTCGTATTCTTAATTAATTGTTGGTCTTTTACTTCAAACCTTTTTAAAGGAGAGAAATGTCATTTTTTGTACTATACACGGCTAATATATACTCTGAACAATATTTAAGTAAATATTATAAGAATTTATTCTGTATTTTTCTCCCCAATCCTGTTTATATTTTTCTTTCATAAGTCTTTCCATTAGAGGTGTCCTTCAGTTTTCCATTATGAACCAACAAATGGCGACATGAAATACTATCACAGATTATTTTTGCCAATAGGCAATTCTCGGTTTTTTATGGTATAATTACAGGCTTTCTTACAATATGGTACATGTGATATTGTAAATTAATAGTAGTTCCCTTTATCAGAATTACCTTGTTCTGATTAATATATGGTCTAAATATATTGATTACAATACGATTCGTTTCATTGAAGATTATAGCCATATCGCTTCCTTTGATACTGCTCTCTTTCTTGGTTACCATTCAACTAACTGATTCCATCATATTACAAATTGATCTTTAGTCGTTATGAAAAAATGTTTTAATTCCTACAATTAATTTATTACACCTAACTTTTTCCTTTTTGCCCTCCATTAATCTGAACCGGTATTCCTTTTTTTTTTTCCATATTTTGTGAAGCTCACAAAGTTCTTTTTGAATTTTTTTTCAATATGGTGTTACTATTATATGTAACAAATTGGATTGAATCTGTTTCAACCCTCTCTCATAGCGCTTTTTCCAGTCTCTTTGCTGACGATACCTCCAATTTTAAAATTATATGACAAAAATGCCGCAGTCCTCTATTCGGTTAAAGCATCTGCCGGAAACGTAACAATAATAATTTGAAACAAAAAGATGCGAATAAGCTCTCTTTAAAATCTGAAAAAAAAGACTTACATAATTTAGCTAACAAACAAAATTAACGATTAAACTATTAATATAAACAATGATTAGAACTGAATGCGGCTGCATTGCATTAAAAATATAGCAATATTAACATTATTAATGATAAAGACGTGGGCTTTAAAGAAACAAAGATTAAACAAACCTAGTTTTACAGGACTGTTCGAGAATACCCTGTATATGCCAAAATAAAATCAACAATAATTCTTGCTATGTTCACAATGAAAATGACAATAAAAGTATATACCCAAGTCCAAATGGTAAACGGGTTTACCAACTTTCCATGTCGCATAGCTACGGACCCACAAGTAACTCCGTAAAAACACCCTGTATATTAAATAGTAAACTTTTTGTCCTACGATTTATTCGCCCAATTAGCAATACAAGAGACTTTTACCAGCCATACACAAACCAACTTCAAAAAGCATACCAGATATTGCAGTTTAAGACTGTGCTAAAATATTATCACTCCTGAAAGGAACAGGGGTTAAATTATTCATAACAATTCATGTGACTTCTTGCTAGCAAATTTTCTCAAACACCATAGCAAGGCGATTTATCACTTATTTTCAACTATCTCAAGTTTTTTTACAAGCAATACTCTTTGCCTCCATATAATATCTTATATAAAATATTCCCAAACTATTATTCTCCTTTTGTTTGTTGCATATACAGTAGTGATTGTACTGAAGTAGAAACTTTCTTAGTTCTTATTTCTGCAGTATCTTTCCATTAATGTGTTTATAATTTTTTCTTACTCCATTCTTTCAACTAAAAAGGTAATACAATGCTCATATTTACCTATTTTATTTCACAACTCAACACTTTTCGGGACCTTGTCAAATTCTCAGATTTTAGTTTCATACTGCTTGTTTTCATTATTTTCTTTACTGTCTACATGAATACATATTTATACAGTATGTTAGTCAATTTATTCCCATTCTGTCTCAATATAGAGACTAGAAATCTCTTTAGGTGCGTTTTTATTCCATCTTTAGAGAGCATCTCTATATGATTTCCTGATTTAGAGATACCATATATAACATATTTCTGCTCGCTTAAATTGGCACTTAAACATGTTACAAAAATCCGAAAACTTCTATTACCTCTATTATAATAATACGTGTATAGAATTAATTTTCAGATGTACCAAATATATATTCTCTCCATGAATTATTCATATACTTCTTAGACAATCTTAGCTTTTTATTCTTTGTTCTTTATTTTATGTACATAATATATTGAATATTTCTTATATTCTTATATTTTCTTTATAATGTATTCTCTTCCTCTATATTTATATATAATTTTATATACTCTTTAATAATAATAAATATAATACTTAATATCTTTGTCTATGTTAAATGTTATATTTAGAACTCATTAACGTTTACCATATACAATTAATATGTGCTAATTAATCTCTCTACAAATATCTACAATTATATTATAATATCTTATCTCTTTCTTATACAGGTTCGTTTAATACTTTAAAACATTATATTATTTTTATTTATCTAAATATGGTTTCTCCATAATAATTTCTCTAGAAAATTCCAGAGTCGATCGTGGCTGAATCATATTAAGTATTCCACTGGGAATGTTTGGAACATACTTATTTTCGAAAATGAAATTTTAATTTTTATTAGCTTTTTCAATGACATATATTTATCATTAAGCCTTTTGCAAGATATACAATTATTAAGTGTATTAAATTGTCACCTTTCGTGGGTAAAATGAGTTATTACGAAGCGGACATTATTTTCATTAATTTATAGATAATTTATGACATAGATAGGGATTATATATCGCCAGCGTCATATCATCCTTTCTTATACAGGTTCTTTAATAGCTCTTGTATAAAACTATATTCGCTTCTAGTTCTCTCTCCAATTCTCTGGTAATTAAATTGGGATAATTGATAAATTAATTATAAGGTTTTTTTTTTTATTTTTTTTTTATTTTTTTCCCATCTTTTTTTATTTCTTCCAATTAAATACTATGTTTTGTGTATTTTTTAATTTTATTTTCCTTTGGTGTGATATATTTTATAAATGTGTCTATTGTATTGTAAAGATATGTATTGGGTGTACACGAGCAATGTAAAATATGAATGCTTAAGAAATGGAAACTTTACCCCAGAAATAGTTGACTTTGCAATGGTAAAATTGTGAAAATCTAATTATCTATGATTTGTTCACTGTTCTCTATAATTCTCGCTATTAAGATCTTTCTTTGTTTTCTTGACTTTATAGGGGTATTATGGTTTTAAAGAGATTTATATTTTGTGCAGGTAGGATGAATATCTTATGATAATTTACACTTGCTTCACTTATAATGCCACACGTGATATAAACATAAGTATAAACGTAAGATGAACCTGATATGATTATGATTCCACTTGCGCTACGAGGAGGTGTACTCAATACGAGTCTGTTGTGGCATGAGTGTTTAGATTTTTTATCCTTGCACATTGATATAACTCACTAAAATATGTCAAAATATATATATAATCTGTATGACTTTTTTTTATATATTTTTTTTTTCTTATTTAATTTAAATGAAACCGTGGGATTCTCGGATAGTAAATCCACTTTCTCCGGGTGGACATGACCTCGGGCCCGCTTTGACACTCTCCTGGTTTCAGACCTTCACGCAGTTTCCTACTCTTAACCCATATTTTTAAAATTATTATTTACTTTCTAGCAATATATCTCTTATATATTAAATAATATTAATAGGGTAAATCTAATTTTAACATTGCAAAGAGTGGTTTCTTCCGGTGGTTACAAAACTTGTGGTCCTCTAATTGAAGGAAATCTTTTTTTTACGTTTATTCTAATACTATATAAGTGAACTTATTAGTTTAAGATACCTTTTTCATACATCTCAAATATTGTTTAATTGCTGGAAATCATTTATCTCGGATATATATCGTTTAATTAAGTTTGGTATAAGTTCCTAATTCTAAAATTTCTTCGGTCGACGTCTGTCCTTAATTGTTTTTAATCACTTCTACTGATTTCATATACTCAATATATGAGATAAGGTCTATTAGAATATACAGTACATACTTTTTCAGTCTGCGAACAATTAAGTATTGCTATTTTTCTTTCAACATTCAACTGGTATAATATACAAATCCCTCGTTTTAGGTACTAACTATTTACAATTAACGTATTATTTAATATTAGAGATTAATTTTTATATAAATATACTATATAATAAAATTTTATTAGTGAATGTTTTGCCATATTAAAAAGACTCAAAACTATTGGTGCAATCCAGATTTTCTTGTTTTTGACAATTAAAGAAGCATTAAACTTTGGCGTTGTATCACCAAATGAACACAACTCCAATAGGAGGCGTAAGCTCTACCTCTGTAATATATATGGAGATTATTATGAATGTTGAATTGGTGTGAACTATCTTTAAACATAATAATTGTTGTCTGTAGGTAAAATCTCACTTATATCAATATAGAAGTAATCTGTACTATATAACAAAATTATATGTCTTTTTACAGAGAAATATTTATATTTCGAATAGAAGATTCTCTTATATTTTATAACTTAAATAACTAACGTAAATAGAACCTAATAATGAAATAAGTATTAATACAATTTTGAGCACCCACGCTTATACGTGATAATTATCGAATAAATTGAAATGAAGCGATCATATTATTCGGATATTCTGTAGAAACTTTTACGTATAATTATTATTTTTATCTCTATATACAATTATTAAATGTTTCTTGACTTTAACATTTATTAATCTTTCATATTATCTTAATCAAATACACCTAAGCTTAGAAAAAACAATACCATGGAGACTGGAATTCATAAGTAGTTTTTTGTATTTTGTATAATTTTATTCGATAATCATTATCATGAATTATTTAGTATTAATTGAATTATTTATATTACCGTATTTATATTTATATTATATTTATTTATTATTATTAATTTATTTATTATATGTTATTTATATTTATATATATATTTATATTATTATTTTAATACTACCAGAAATGATAATTAGATATTTTAAGATTTAATCGAAATTAATTAATATATTATATTTTCTTAATTCAAATTAATAGGGTGAGGTTATTTACGTTTGGTATGATTTAATTTCCTTAATATTTTTGTGAATGAGGTGTCGAGGACAGAGTATGATGTAATGTTTTTAATTAAGATTGTCTTTTCTTTTAAATATAATAATAGTTATTTCCTTTTATGAAATTAATTTTTCCGTATTATTATAAATAATCTAATGTACCATTATTATATATATTTTCAATAACTATTTTATTAATATTAAGCTCATGTTAATATTAATTATTATTTTAGTTATTATTATATTATTATTAAATTGGATATAATAATAATTTGTTTATTGCTATATATAATAATCAGCCTACTTTTTTTTAGTCCCGGCATGACGAATCTCTATAATAAAAATATATATATATTATTACGAAAAGTTTTTTAAAACTTTACAAAAACAAAGTATATCTATATAAGTTTTCAAAAATTTTTACTATATATATAAATGAATACATTATGCAGTATAACAGATGTATATTAACTTAGTCTCAGGTTGAAATTATTATATATTAAACCTAAAAAAAAAATTCCTGATTCATATTCAATGTTTAATTATATAAAATTATTGAAAGAATTATTAGAATATTAATTACTTAATATTTATTCTAACTCTCACCAAAGCTTACAAGATAGTATTATTATATATATAGTATTATTTATAATATCTTGAAAATTTATATATTATAAATTTCTATAAATTACATAAAAAATTGTTTATAATTATCTACTCAATATCAAAAATTGCTATTATTCTATAAGTCATGACTAAAGAATTATCACTTATATAAAAATAAATAAGCTTAATATAAAAAGAACTCTTCTAATATACATTATATGAAAATTTGTCCTACATTTTAAAACTACCACAATAATTATTATTTTCGGCAACTCGCAAATACTGCGGTGAATCACGCATAATGTTGTGATGGCCTACTCGAAGTGCAGCCATCATACTATAATATAATTAAACAAGATATATAATAACAATCAAACTCTAAAGCCAAAAACTTATCTGTTAAACAGGAAATTTTTAACTAATCTTAACCTGAAGACTTATAGATTATGTATTTTATTTTAATGTAACTAACAAAAATTTTTGACTTTTTTCATTATATTAGATTAACTATATTTATGTATAAAAATGTGTATATTATTATAATATTTTATTATTCAGTATATTCAGTGAGTGCTATATATTGTAAATATCACAATTTAAATACATTTTTTTTCCATACAATACATAACAGGAAAAGAGAATTCCTATTTATTTCCTTTTCCATAGTATTATAAATATAATATATAATACTATATATTAAAATTGTTCTAAATAATATAATATATAATCTATTATATTTATAATATATATATATTATATATATATATTATATATTATTAATTATATATTATATTATTATAATTTATATATATTATATATTTACTTTAATATATTATTATTATCTATTTATGTAATTATTATAATATTTATATATATTATTAATATTATTAAAATTATTTAATTATTAAATTATGTATACAATTATAATTTAATTATTTTAATACATTTAATTTATTATTTTTAATTATTATATTATAATTAATTATATGTATTATTATTTATATATATAATGTATATTATATATAATATATAAGTTATTATATACTATAGTTATATATAATAAATATAATATATTATTTAATTTTTATATTATTATATATTATAATTTATTAAGTATATAGTATTATATTACATTAATTATTATATTAATTTATCATTATATTATATATTAATTTAATTATTAATATTTATATATAAGTTATTATTATATATATTATACTATATAATATTATTATTAATTATTTAATATAATTTATAAATATTAATATTAAATATATATAAGTATACTGATATTATTATTATATATAATATATATTTATAATATTTATTATTTATTTATAATTTTTATATTAGATATATTATATATTACTATATATAATACTATATAATATATATATGAGTATATTTTAATGTTAATATATGATATACCATTTATTTTATAAAACACTTATATTATATTATATTCAACGTATTAACGCATAATTATTTTTATCGGGTTCTCTCAAAGGTGAGTAATGATCAATTTGTGTGTATAGCCTTCTAATAGCATAATATAGTGTAGTATATCCCATATATTTTTCACTAGATACTAGTGATAGTGGATAAATATTATATATTTATTTACCGTAATTTAATTTATTATATAATTAAATTTGGTATATAACTAAAATATGGTTATTTATATAAATATATATATATATATATATTAAGTAATTATTTATTTTATAGAAAAATGTAAATTATATATTTTAGTTACGTCAATATTATTTTTAGTAATTTAATATAACTAATATATCATTTCAAATCTTGACACATTAGTACAAGATTTGCTGTATCATAGTATCTTAATAGCCAAATTGGCATATTCCCAATATATTTCCGATATATAGATGGAACTGACCACATCTCCATTTTGAAATAAGAAATCATTTATACATAATTTTATTCAATATTTGGAATATGCCTCTGATAGAAATTAAAATATATATCTATTATAAATATTCAAAAGTTGTAAAAGCGGGAATTTAAGCGGCTGCGAGAGTCACCTCTACAGTTATACGTATATCATTTTCCATTATTTATACCTTAAGTTAATAATATAAATTATACCACATGTTTTATTACAATAGACTCTGAAGATACGAAGTTATCAGATTCGTAATTAATAATATATACTCTCTCTTTACTACGGTTTAGACGGATTACTCGCAATTTCCGCCTTCCGCTCTCCGACTTGCGGAGCGGTGATGTGATCGGTCCAACTTTATACTATGTTCTAATTGTTTACTGGTCAGTATTTTTTGTATATAAATAAATAGGGGAATTAAGTGCTTTGTATATAAGCTAACTAATTAATAACTAACGTATTAATAACTCTGCCTAATATAATGATAACTTGAATACTAAATTAGCATAGATATTGTGTCTGAAGGACATATGAGTATATTAAAAATAATCTAAAAACAAAATTTTCTGTGCATATTAAGTAAAAAATAAGAAAGAAAATGACTGTTTCAATTTTCATTATATTCTAATAAACTAGTAATTATATTATATATATATATATACTTCGATTAATTCATATATATATATAATATACAATTCATATATTTATTAATAATATTTATAATATATATGTACATTATTATTATTAAATTATTAATAATATATACTAATCATAATAATTATATTATTAATTAATTAGAATAATTAATAGCTGAACTATAACTATATGTATATTATATTTTATATGTTTATCTATTATTTATTATCTATATTAGTAAAATGTTAAAATATATTATTAGTTATATGTGCTATATATACTCTCTCAATATAAATAGATATATATAACCTATAAAAGATATATAATGATCTATGGCGCGTGTATATCTCAAGCACATTGTATACTGAATATGCTCGTGACCGTTATGGATAAAGCGGTGAGTGACGCTCGAATATTACTCCGTTACATCGCACATATGTCGTGGCAATACACTGGTATAGGGTGATAGGGCAAAATACTCTTCTCGCACTACAGTAGTTGAGAAGCGCTGACATTACAGATAAGTATTCTACCTCTACATATCTCTTATAATAATATTCTATCTGCCTTTGCGTTAAATAGCAGGTGTAGTGGATGCTAACACATCATGTACCAGTGTGTCATAATATGGGTGTTCAAAATGTAACCCGCCTGACAGCAAACGCATAGTTCACTCCGTACACTTCTTGCAATGACAGATCTAGTCTCTAAGGATATAGTTCACCAAGGAACTCTCGGACTCGTACCTATATCCCTAAATTGTTGATGTTATCGGAGACAGCTACGCTCTCTATCGTTCTAGTACGGTCCTCTGACTCTCTCAACTTCTCTCGATTGATTCTCTTCTCGCTGCGCGCGCTCCTCTATATATCACTAGTCCCTGATGTCCGTGTGATTCCCTTCGAACAACTATCTTTGATGGGTGCCAACCAAAGCCTCATCGGAAGCGGGAAATAAT
>JABUQX010055991.1:0-20000 GCA_015478945.1 Trachelipus rathkii
CTGTTTGCTTTCCCAGCTCTATTTAAGATTCTGACTTCTATTGATTCGTTTGTTAATCTATTTATCATTCTCCATCTTTCACCTTGTTTGACCTTGGGTATCCCAACCTCAATTCTTTCGTCTCCTTCCTCCTCACTCTCCTCGTCCTCTTCTTCCACCTCGTTATCCTCTCTTCTACTAATTATTAATTCTTCTTCATCTTCGTCTTCTTCTTCCTCTACCGCCTTTTCTTCTTCTTCTTCTTCTTCGAGCTCTTCCTGTTGTTGTCTAATCTCCTCCCCCTCTACATGTTTGATTCTGGTTATGTGTACTCTCGCCACTTCCCTTAGAGTACCTCCATGTTTCACGATTATCGTCTTCCCATCCATGCCTATTACTTTAGCTGGTCCTCTCCACCTTTTTTCATTTTCTCTCTTATAGTAAACTTTATCTCCCAATTTAGCCTCTTCGATATTGTGTTCTCTTACCCTTTTCAGTAACGCTCTCCTAATTCTTTCCTCAGATTCCTGCTTTATATGTATTTCTCTTGCTTTCCTCAATGCATACATATTCTTTTCCATCATTTCACTTTCGTAGCCAGTTTCCATTTCGGTTATGCTCATTTCCCCATTTACATTACTGATTCTGGGATTACTTCCAAAAACCAACTGATTAGGAGAAAAACCTCCCTTCGTTGATAGGCAATTCTTTGCAAAGATAGTCCAATACATTGCCATTTCCCAGTCTTTGGTATCTTCCTCCATCAATTTCCTTATTCCGTCTTTCACCAATCCCACCATCTTCTCGCATTTCCCATTACTCTACGGACTCTCTGCAGCCATGCTCTTGATCTCAATCCCAAAACATTCTGTTAAAATTTTAACCTCTTCATTTTGAAATTCAAGTCCGTTATCCGAAAATATCTTACTTGGAGCTCCAAAGACACTAATCCACTTAGATAACAGCTTCTTCACTATTTCTTCTGGTTGTTTGTTCTTCATCCATGTCGCTTGTACAAAATTAGTCGCCATATCCACCATAACCATGAATCTTCTTCCTTCTATTTCTCCTAAATCTAAAGCTAGCATCTCATTGAACTTATGTGCCATAGGAAAACCAACTACCGGCCTTGGAGGTGTCTTTTTATATTTGAGACATACCACACATTTCTCACAAATATTTTTCAATTCTTCTCTTATCTTACCTTTATTATTCTCAAAATTCTCTTCTTTTTTACAACCAGTTTCTATTAACTTCCATAATTTGTCATAACTACCATGACCAAATTGTAAATGCAGTTTTTTCATTTTTCTTTTGCATTCCTCCATATCATTAATCCACTCTTTTTCTATCCATACATCTTATAATTTTTTCTTTTTATTAGTGGCATCCTTAAGTGATTTTTAATATCCAATTTACATTTCACCCTTATGTTGCCAAGATTTTTTAGTTGAACCTCTCTTCTTTCAACATCCATTATCAATCCCATATTCACCATTGCTTCTCTACCTATTAACCAAGGCACGTCACCGTTAATGACTTCTGTTCTTATCTTTACTCTTAAACTACCAATCATACAAGGTATTTTCAAAACTTTTGTCGCCTCATATTCACTTTCTCCGAATATGAATTTCCTTTCTGACTTCTCTTGTTCTTTATTCATCACCCTTACATCTTCTGCTGATAGTCTCATCACAATCTTTGCTAGTCACAATTCTCCACATACTGATTTATTACAACCAGTATCTAAGATTCCATCTATTTCTTCTAACTCTAAGTTGTCTTCTCTTTCCCCCTCATACTTTGTCCATAATACTCTCTCTTTTTCTTCAACTTTTTTCTCTTTGTTTTTGTTTCTCCAATTATTAGGACATTCTCTAGCAAAATGTGTTTTTGCTTGGCATATATAACAAGCATTATTTCTTCTATATCCCTCTTTTTCTTGATAGTCTCTCGTTTTCCATTTTTCTCTATTGTTCTCATAAACGTTTCTCTTCCATCTTCCTTCTTTTTGTATTTTCTCCTCTCCAACCCATTCTTCTTCTTTCTTAAGGGTATTTTCTTTATTGGTTTCTTGAAATATTCTACCAAGTACTCCTTTAACGTTTTCATATCCATACTCTTCTTGACCGCAAGCCCCCAATACAATATGTAACTCCATGTTACTCAATTTGGCTCCATGTAGTAAGTGACTTCCTTTAAGTTCCTCACTCATTTTTCCTCCACCTACTTGTTCACATTCTTTAGACACCCTTTCGTATCTAAGAATATAATCTCTCATGCTTTCCCCGGCACTTTTTTCGATTGAGAAAAACTTTACTGCCTTTTTCATTTTATCCATTTTGCTGTCCTTTTTAAATGCTTCATCTAATTTTTTCAAAATAACTTTAACTCCATCCTCTTTTGTAAGTTCCTCTCTCTTTAGCTCCTTCACAGCTTCATAAGCTCTCCCTTCTAGAGACATCCTAATTTCTACCCCTGGATATTTTACTTCTTCTTCTGTAATAAGAAGCCAATCTTCTACTCTCTCCTTCCAGTTCTCATAATCTTCACTCTTTCCCATAAATCTAGGACATTCACAACTTCTCTTCTTTCTTCTAGCTTCCACTGTAGTTATATTTGTTTGAGCTACCTTGTCCATCTTACTTAATTCTTATGAGTGATTGAGCGTCGTCAAGATTATCAGAATTGGTAACTACGCTCTGCCACCATTTGATAATTAAATGGTGCAGACACTATACACCTACTTTGGGTTTATTTACGCAGTGGTTACTTCTCTCCTCTTTTTGTATATTCCTTTGTGATGTTGGACACAAGTACTTCTCTCCCAAATCTTATCTGTTGGTGAAGTCGGACACAATTACGATGAATGTTGTAAAGTCAATTTGTCGCCCTTTTTGTTACGACTATTAAATCAAGTCAATGGTTCGGATGAACACCAACAGCAATTGTGAGAAAGACTACTTCAATACCACACACAAGCATGAAAGGCGCCCCACACACTCATGCATACTACCCAGCTGTAATTCTCACAACCACCACTGAGCGAACATTCACACATTAACCTATCAGTTGCACAGTTGATACAGATGACTTTATTTATGTGTCCTGGAATATTCTCTCCCTTTTTGTTGATGCAGATGACTTTATTTGTGTCCTGGAATATTCTCTCCCTTTTTGTATTTTCTCCTCTTGTTGATGTGATGACTATATCTCGTTGAGTTCTTATTATATTATTAATATTTATTCTTTGGTATGGACTATAATTTGATATCCTTATGATTATTTAAATCTTGCTACTAAAAGTAATTTTACTTAACATATAATTCTTAAGAATATATATCAGAGGCTTGCAGTCTCTGTAAAAGAAAATAAACAACAATTATACATTGTTTGTTATATCTTAATCCCTATCAACTTAATATTAATTCCCTGAACAAATGCTAGCCATTTGTTGCAAGGTTACCTTCACCATGGACTTATATGAAATATGTACAAGTTGTTGCTCCTCTCTGCAACCCACTCTTCTTCTCTTTTGCATTACCTAAAACAGTAACATTCTATCATATATATATATATATATATATATATATATATATATATATATATATATATATATATATATATATATATATATATATATATATATATATATATATATATATATATATATATATATATATATATATATATATATATATATATATATATATATTTAATGTACAGGACCCACCACGGCTCACAAAGAATCGGCCATACTGAGCTGAAAAATCAACATCATGGGTGGGTCCTGGCATGTACATATTTTGAATGTCAAGGAAAATTTGAATGGCGAAGTGAATATTCAGTCAAAAATAAATAAAAAATAAATAAAATTATATCCTTACATTATAAATAGTCCTAATATTACATAATAAAATCATATATTGTGAAGAATATTTGCTTCTTGGAGATACAAGAAAATAGAGTTATTACTAAAGTGGGAAGATTCTGATAAGATATGGATCAATCTTTTAGAAGGGTCTATGGACCACAAAGTAGGGAAATGACGACAGCGAATAGGGTCCAGTTGGATAAATAATAGTATATCAAGACCAGATTGGATGCAGGTGAAATTGGTGGGGCCCGACATATAATGACTGTGAGGGATATTGGTGTGGCCAATACGGAGGCGTGCAAGTATTACCTCGTGTAAGCGCTTTCTTCCATGTTCACCAATGTTCGGCTTTATATTTCTAAGTTTCGCTCCCCTCTGATCACTCGTCCAGCTCTCTTGCCAACAAGATCGAAAGCCCTGTCAGAGAGCAGGATAGTAATCAGTTGATAGGAGGCGACTTCATCGAATGGCAACCGGGAGGTACCTGGAACAGCTCCGAAACAAAGAGGTGGCCATTTTGCCCTCTCTTTCAGCGATTTCATTGCCAGTTAGCCCTACATGAGAGGGGTCCAGCATAAAGTGATTTGTTTCTTACGGGAGTGAAGCAGCCGAAGAAATTGTTGTACGGCGGATACAATTGTGTTTTTAGAATAAGGGGTTTTAAGCACCTGGAGGGCGCTGAGCAAATCTGAATAAATGACATGATTGGTTTGGTTAATGATTACAATTCGAGAAAGGGCAATCATTATAGCCATTAGTTCTGCCGTATGAAGAGGTTGTGCAGTCAAGAAATATATATATATATATATATATATATATATATATATATATATATATATAAAAATATATATATATATATATATATATATATATATATATATATATATATACTATATATATATATATATATATATATATATAAACTTTTAACTTGCATTGTCCCATTCTCAGAGTGTAACACGGAGGACTACAGGAAATCGAACTTTAAGGCCGGCTATCCCAAACCCGCACCACCAACGTGTTCGCAGCTGAGTTTTAATTCTTGCCCCCAGGAAGATAAAACATATATATATATATATATATATATATATATATATATATATATATATATATATATATATATATATATATATATATATATATATATATATATATATATATATATATATAAATATATATATATATAAAATGCTGGTATTTTGGTCGAAAGAGTGCGTTGAGTGGTTGAAGGACTGATTGGTGAAGAACGAGGTGCGTTTAGAAGTGGTAGAGGATGTGTGGTTCAGATGTTTACATTGAAACAAATGATTGAGAAATGAGGGAGGAGAAGAATAAATTGTATTTAGGTTTTATGGATTTGCAACAGGCGTATGATATGATTAATAGGGGAGCCATATGGTAGGTGTTAGTGATATATGGTGTTGGTGGTAGGCTTTTGAATGGAATCAAATCTCTGAATGAGTATAGTGAAGCTTGTGTAAGAATAAATGGTGTCGAAAATGATTGGTTTAATATTAATAGCAGAGTAAGGCAGGGATGTGTCATGGCTCCTTGGATATTCAATTCGTATATGGATGGGGTTATGAAAGAATTAAAGGTGGGGGTGGCAGGAGATGGTGTTAGAATGATGGAGATGAGGGTATGTTGTTACCTGTGTTAATGTATAGTAGTGAGACTATGATCTGGAATAAGAGGTATAGATCTAAAGTTCAACGTGTTCAGATGGACAATCTTAGGGGCGTGTTAGGTGTGAAAAGAATTGATAAAATGAGGATTGAACGTATTAGAGAATTATGTGGTGTGAAGAAAGGGGTAAATGAGAGAATAAATGAAAGTACGTTGAAATGGTTTGGTCATATAGAATGGATGAATGGCAGTCAGTTGGTTAAGCAGATGTATAGTGGTGAGTGTGTTGGGAATCGACCGGCTGGGAGCGAAGAAAAAGTGGTTTGAGTCAGTGAACGAATGTTTGAAGGAGAGAGGTGTGAGCTTAGCAGAGGCGGGAATAAAGGTGCATAATAGGAGTGAATGGAGGGGTTTTGTGAGGGGCTATGGTTGTGGCTCTCCTGGGCCAGGGGATGAACCCTACACTTGACGAGATGCCATAGTGAGGGTCCGTCGTGGTCCCGTAAAGCTCTAGAGTGGATTTTCTGACTGCGACGAGTTCTCACTAATAGGTATAGAGGGGGCGGTAAGGCTGGGCTTTCTTTTCGACTTGTGTCATATTCTTCTGCTACTTTTCTTTTCCGATGCATGTCACGCACCTTACCCCCATTCTTGGGGAGGAAGAAGGAAGATAATAATAATAAAATAATATATATATATATATATATATATATATATATATATATATATATATATATATATATATATATATATATATATAATATATATATATATATATATTATATATATATATATATATTACTTAATCATCCCCTGACCACCCTATTCTTGGAGCTGCCACACCTCACTCAAATACCCCGCCGTCGCTGCCGGCCTCCAAAGATCGCTTAGGGCTGAAATTTCCCAGATTTCTCTGGGATGTCGGTTAGACAGACAGCCTAGTAAGAAATATGACACAGTTTCAGGGCCAGGTTGCATCTTGTGCAGATGCTTGAAGTGTTTTTGTTAAGGTTGAATCTATATTTATAATGTTGCAGGTTAGGGTAGAGTAGAGGTGCATCTTAGTTTGGCCAATAATGATTAAATGGTTTTCGGAAGAGAGTTGAATTCTGTTGCTATTTCTGATGGATGAGTATTTAGTATATTATTTGGTTGTCAGTTTCTTAAATAATTTTCAGTTAGGTGTGTGTGTCTATATGTTTAGTGTATGAGATCTTATGTAGAGGATTGATTGTATTCAGAATTTGTTTGTATAATAATGCCTGAGAAGATGGGGGTTGTTTTAACCTGTGATCAATGGGGTTGGAAAGTGTAGTGTAGCATGGGTGTTGTGGTGTTTGTGTTTTAGAGTAGAACCATTTGCCTATAATTTCTAAGTGTTTGTCTATGGGTAGTATTTTTTTCTTCTTGTACTGTAGGTGTTGTTGAGGTATTGTAGATGTTCATCCTGTTATAATTCTGAGTCCTTTGTTTTAAGTTGTTTGTAGTATATATATATATATATATATATATATATATATATATATATATATATATATATATATATATATATATATATATATATATATATATATATATATATATATATATATATATATATATATATATATATATATATATATATATATATATATATATATATATATATATATATATATATATATCTTCTTTTTTTCCCAAGATTGGGAGTAAGGTGCGTTACATGCATCGGATAAGAAAAGCAGTAGGAGAATATGACAAAGTCGAAAAGAAAGCCCAGCCTTACCGCCCCCTCTGTACCATTAATTAGTAAGAACTCGTCGCAATCAGAAAATCCACCCTAGAGCTTCACGAGACCGCGACGGATCCTCACTATGGTAAATCGTCAAAGTGGCTAGGGTTCATCCCTGCCCAAGGTGGGCCCTGTATGCCTTACAACACCCCCCATTCTCTCCTATTATGCACCTTTCTTCTCGCCTCTGCCAAGCTCACATTTCTCTCCTGCAAACATTTCTTTACTGACTCAATCCACTTTTTCTTCGGTCTCCCAGCCGGTCGGTTCCCAACACACACACCACTATACATCCGCTTAACCAACCGACTATCATTCATCCTTTCCACATGACCAAACCATCTCAACATACTTTCATTTATTCTCTCATTTACCCCTTTCTTCACACCACACAACTTTCTAATAAGTTCATTCCTCGTTTTATCAATTCTTCTCACACCTAGCACACCCCTAAGATTATCCATCTGAACACATTGAACTTTAGATCTATACCTCTTAGTCCAGACCATAGTCTCACTACTATACAATAACACAGGTAACAACATACCCTCATGCAAGACCCTAGCGCACTCCAGACTTAGTCCTTTTACATTCACCAACGATTTAATTGCACCAGCCACCTTCCTGCCATTCACAACTTTCCTACTCCACTCTGCATCATCCGTTCCCTTCTCATCCAACACATACCCTAATTATTTAAACTCAGACACTTGTTCGAGCTGCTCACCATCTAACAACTTCACACTGAGGGCTATCCTCACTCACAACCAGGGTTGTGGAGTCGGTTCAAAAATTTTACGACTCCGACTCCACCCTCTTCAAAATTACCGACTCCAACTCCGACTCCGACCTCTTGAAAATTACCGACTCCGACTCCACCCTTTTGAAAATTACCGTCTTTGACTCTGACTCCACCCTCTTCAAAATTACCGACTCGGACTCCACCCTTTTCAAAATTGCCGACTCCGACTCCACTCTCTTCAAAACTACCGACTCCGCGACTCCGACTCCACAACCCTTCTCACAACCATAACCTTACTCTTATCTACGTTTACTTTCAAACCCCTCCTTTTACACACCCTGCCAAATCTCTCTACCAATCCTCTCAAACTCTCTTCAGATTCGCCACAAAGAACCAAATCATCCGCATATAATAGATAGGGTACCCTCCACTCATCTCCATTCTCCATCATTCTAACACCATTTCCTGCCAACCCCACCTCTAATTCTTTCATAACCCCATCCATATATAAATTGAATAACCAAGGAGACATAACAACCCTGTCTCACTCCGCTATTAATACTAAACCAATCACCTTTGACACCATTTATTCTTACACACGCCTCACTATCGTCATACATACTTTTGATTCCATTCAGAAGCCTACCACCAACACCATATATCACTAACACCTGCCATAGAGCTTCCCTATTAACCCTATCATACGCCTGTTGCAAATCCATTAAACCTAAATACAATTCATTCTTCTTCTCCCTCATTTTCTCAATCATTTGTTTCAATGTAAAGATTTGATCCACACATCCTCTACCACTCCTAAACGCACCTTGTTCTTCACCAATCAGTCCTTCAGTCACTCGACGCACTCTTTCGACCAAAATACCAGCATATATCTTTCCTACAACACTCAATAAACTTATTCCCCTATAATTTCTACAGTTCCCCTTATCTCCCTTACCCTTATATAAGGGTACTATTACTGCTCTCCTCCAATCCCTTGGAACTATACCCTCCATAAACGCTTTATTACACAACTTCCATATCCAATCAATCACCATCTCGCCTCCGTTCTTGATCATTTCACCAGTAATTTCATCTATACCTGCAGATTTACCATTTTCAACTTTCTCACTCTACCCATTACCTTCTCCTTGCTAATAACCTCATCCCCAAAATACCTATTCCTTCTTGCACCATTAAACCCACACACATTCACCATCACCTCTTCATTACTGCCAATATTATGCAGATTTTCGAAGTGTTCTTTCCACACTCCCCTCACATCCATTTCATCAGTTACAAAAGCACCATCCCTATTCATTATTCTGAGCAGGTTCCCCTTATTCTCATTCTTAACCTTGACCTCGTGATAAAGGGGGAAGAGCTTCCTATTTCCTTGTAAGTCACCATTCATCCTCCTTCCAAACTGTTCATTTACCTCTTCTTTTCTCCTACGTATGCACCTTTTAGTATTTCTTTTTTCCTCCTTATATAATTCCAAGCATCTTTCTTTTGAAACTTCATCATTTGCTTTTAGTACATTCAACCACGCTTCTTTTTTACTTTTAACCGCTAGCATCACCTCTTCATTCCACCACTCACTGTTAACATTCCTACTTCCTACTTTAGCACATCCACATACTTCTTTTGCACTGCTAACAATTTCTTCCTTCATTTGCTCCCAGATTTGTTCAGAATCAACTGATTTACTTGCGACCTCTCTTATATACTTAATATACTTATCCTTATTACCTTGTTCACTTAACTTCTCACTCTTAATTTTCCACTTCCTTCCGTATCACCTTCCTCTCCATCCAAGCCCCACTAACTTAATTTTACATAGAACAACATAATGATCCAATAATCCCATTCCTAAACCCTTCACTGATTTAACATCCAACACATACTTCAATATCTCCTTCTTCACCAACAAAAAATCAATCATGTTTTTCACTTCGATACCATCTCTACCTACACCAACTCTAGTATACTTATGGATACTCTTGTGTTTAAAGAAAGTATTACTTACACACATACCTCTCTCCTCACAGAAATCAATCACCCTACCATTCTCATTTTCTCCCGACACCCCAAAACCACCTGTTATACCATCCCTTTTTGATCACCTATCCAACCATTTAGGTCCCCCAACACTATCAATCTGAAGCTCTACTCACCCCATCCAAAACATCATTCAGATTATCCCCAAAAAATCGTACTCTCTTCAACGTTTCCCTCAGATGGACCATACGTCACAACCACACATACCTTGATCTTTTCAAACTTAAATTTAACCATTAGAATTCTAGGACTCACACACACAAAGTCTACCATAGCTCTGTACCACAAGTCACTCATCAAATTGCAACTCCTTCTCTCCCCCTCTCATTCCTTTCCACACCAGCACACACACATTTCACACCACACCACTCATTTTCACCGTTTCCTTTCATCTTTGTTTGTCACAGCGAGCAAATCAAATTTGCCCTTTCTAAATACATCCATCACCTCTCTCCTCTTCTCCTCAACATTTATTCCTCTGACATTCCATGTACCCATACGATTCATACAATTTCGCCGAAAATTAGAAGGCCGTTTACGGCCATCACGACCATCTCCGAGGCTTGCATCAGCATTCCTAGCAAGAGATAGGTGGTAGTGGGCAGCCAACCCAACTACCCCCGTCCCTTAGTCGCCTTCTACGACACGCAGGATATACGATGTGGGTAATTCTTTCTTCCCCACACATAGGGATATGAGTAGTAGGGATGTCTGTAAGGTGTTGTCTAGAAGAGGGGTGTGTACTTTAAGTATGTGTATATGATATGTGGATAAATGGTGGTCAGTAATATGTTGCCTAGAGGATGAGTGTGTAAGAATATGAACGCACCAAAAAGAAAGGGCGCACCATTAAAAATGGGAGTTTCAACGCTTCTAGTGTGCGTGTACTCTCCCTCTCTCTCTCTCTCTCTCTCTCTCTCTCTCTCTCTCTCTCTCTCTCTCTCTCTCTCTCTCTCTCTCTCTCTCTCTCTCTCTCTCTCTCTCTATATATATATATATATATATATATATATATATATATATATATATATATATATATATATATATATATATATATAATAATTTCAGTAGGACAGAAAACTGCTGTTTCAGCACTTGAAACATTGTATGTTTGTAGTGTTATGCCGAGCGTTCAATCGACTTTTCTGTGATAAAATAACGATCCCAGCTGGAGATGATTTGCAGCAAGATCTAAACCCGCAGGTAATTAATATTATGCTTACGAATTAACAGAATAAAATAGCATTTATTAAAAATATATATATATATATATATATATATATATATATATATATATATATATATATATATATATATATATATATATATATATATATATATACTTCTTCTTCTTCTTTATATATATATATATATATATATATATATATATATTATAGTGGAACTAGTTTATTAGGTGTTTTAGGAAAGATATATGCTGGTATTTTGGTTGAAAGAGTGCGTCGAGTGGCTGAAGGACTGATTGGTGAAGAACAAGGTGCGTTTAGGAGTGGTAGAGAGGATGTGAGCATCAAATCTTGATGAAGCAAATGATTGAGAAAAGGAGAGAGAAGAAGAATTAAAGAATAAATTGTATTTAGGTTTATGGGTTTGCAACCGGCGTATGATAGGGTTCATGGGAAGGTCTATGGCAGGTGTTAATGATATATAGGTGTTGGTGGTAGGCTTCTGAATGGAATCAAAAGTATGTATGACGATAGTGAGGCGTGTGTAAGAATAAATGGTGTCAAAAGTGATTGGTTTAGTATTAGTGGAGTGAGGCAGGGTTGTGTTATGTCTCCTTGGTTATTCAATTTGTATATGGATGGGGTTATGAAAGAATTAGAGATGGGGTGGCAGGAAATGGTGTTAGAATGATGGAGAATGGAGATGAGTGGAGGGTGCCCTACCTATTATATGCAGATGATTTGGTTTTGTGTGGCGAATCTGAAGAGAGTTTGAGAGGATTGGTAGAGAGATTTGGCAGGGTGTGTAAAAGGAGGGGTTTGAAAGTAAACGTAGATAAGAGTAAGGTTATGGTTGTGAGTGAGGACATTCCTCAGTGTGAAGTTATGTTAGAAGGTGAGCAGCTGGAACAAGTGTCTGAGTTTAAATATTTAGGGTATATGTTGGATGAGAAGGGAACAGATGATGCAGAGTGTAGTAGGAAAGTTGTGAATGGCAGGAAGGTTGCTGGTGCAATTAAATAGTTGGTGAATGTAAAGGGACTGTCTTGCTTGCTCTAGTCTTGCATGAGGGTATGTTGTTACCTGTGTTATTGTATAGTAATGAGACTATGGTCTGGAATAAGAAGTATAGATCTAAAGTTCAACGTGTTTAGATGGACAATCTTAGGGGCTTGCTAGGTGTTAGAAGAATTGATAAAACGAGGAATGAACGTATTAGAGAGTTGTGTGGTGTGAAGAAAGGGGTAAATGAGAGAATAAATGAAAGTATGTTGAGATGGTTTGGTCATGTGGAAAGGATGAATGATAGTCGGTTGGTTAAGCGGATGTATAGTGGCGAGTGTGTTGGGAACCGACCGGCTGGGAGACCGAAGGAAAAGTGGATTGAGTCAGTTAACGAGTATCTGAAGGGGAGAAATGTGAGTTTGGCAGAGGCGAGAATAAAAGTGCATAATAGGAGAGAATAGCGGGGTTTTGTGAGGGGGTTTGGTTGTGGCCCACCTGGGCCAAGGGATGAACCCTTACATTGACGATTTACCATAGTGGGTGTCCGTCGCGGTCCCGTGAAGCTCTAGGGTGGATTTTCTGATTGCAACGAGTTCTTACTAATTAATGATACAGAGGGGGCGGTAAGGCTGGGCTTTCTTTCCGACTTTTGTCATATTCTTCTACTGCTTTTCTTTTCCGATTCATGTACACCTTCCCCCAGTCTTGGGAGATAAGGTATATATATATATATATATATATATATATATATATATATATACTATATATAGAGACACAGATATGAATGCTATATATATATATATATATATATATATATATATATATATATATATATATAATATATATATATATATATATATATATATATATATACTATATATATATATATATATATATATATATATATATATATTAATGGTACAGAGGGGCGGTAAGGCTGGGCTTTCTTTTCGACTTTTGTCATGTTCTCCTACTGCTTTTCTTTTCCGATGCTTGTACAGCACCTTACCCCCAATCTTGGGGCAAAGAGGAAGGTGAAGAAAGAAAGAAAGAATATATATATATATATATATATATATATATATATATATATATATATAATCTATATATAGTACATATATATATATATATATATATATATTTATATATATATATATATATATATATATATATATAAAGAATCATCATTACCCACCTTCTCTCCCCAAGACTGTGGGAAAGGTGCTTAATATGTACCGGAAACAGAAAAGTAGTAGAAGAATATGATGCAAGTCGAAAAAATAGCCCAGCCTTACCGTCCCCTTTATACCTTTCAGTGAGAACTAGCCACAGTCAGAAAATCCACCCTAGAGCTTCACGGGACTGGGACGGACCCTCACCATAGCATCTCGTCAATGTGGAGTTCATCTCTTGGCCCAAGTGGGCTACAACCATACCCCCCTCACAAAACCCCGCCATTTACTCCTCTGCACCTTTCTCCTCGCCTCTGCCAAACTCACATTTCTTTTTTCCATTCGTTCCTTTACTAACTCAATTCCTCTTTTTCTTCTGTCTCCCAACCAGTTGATCTCCATCACACTCACCACTAAACATTCGCTTAACCAACCGACTACCATCCAACCTTTCCACATGACTAAACCATCTTGACATTCTTTCATTTATTCTCTTATATAACCCTTTCTTCACACCAGACAACTCTCTAATACCTTCATTCCTCATTTTATCAATTCTTCTCACACCTATCACGACCCTAAGATTGTCCATCTGAACACATTGTACTTTAGATCTTTATCTCTTATTCCAGACCATGGTTTTAATACTATACATTAGCACGTGTAACAACTTACCCTCATGTAAAACCCTAGCGCACTCAAGACTTTGTCCCTTTATATCCACCAAAGATTTAATTGCTCCAGCCACCTTCCTACCATTTACAACTTTCCTACTACACTGCGTCATCCGTTCCCTTTTCATCCAGCGTATATCCTAAGTATTTAAACTCAGACACTTGTTCCAGTTGCTGACCATCCAGCATTACTTCACACCGAGGACTGTCCTCATTCACAACCATTACCTTACTATTATCTACGTTTACTTTATAACCCCACCTTTTCCACACCTTGCGAAATCCCTCTACCAATCCTCTCAAACTCTCTTCAGATTTGCCACACAAAACCAAATTATCTTTATATAATAGGTAGGGCACTCTCCACTCACTTCCATTCTCCGTCATTCAAACACCTTCCACTGCCACCCTTACCTCTAATTCTTTCATAACCCCTTTTCTATACAAATTGAACAACCAAGGAGTCATAGCACATCCCTGCCTCACTCTGTTATTAATATTAAACCAATCACTTTCAACACCATTAATTCTTACACACGCTTCACTATCGTCATACATACTTTTGATTCCATTCAGAAGCCTACCACCAACACCATATATCACTAACACCTGCATAGAGCTTCCCTATTAATCCTATCTTATGTCTGTTGAAAATTCATAAAACCTAAATACAATTTATTCTTTTCTCGTTTTCTCAATTATTTGTTTCAAAGTAAAGATTTGATCCACACAATTTTCCACTACTACTAAACGCAAGTTGTTCTTCACCAATCAGTCCTTCAGTCACTCGACACACAATCTTTTGACTAAAATACCAGCATATATTTCCCCTACAACACTCAACAAACTAATTCCCCTATAAATCCCATTGTTACACTTTTCAGGGATCACATAAAACCTAAATACAACTTATTCTTCTCTCGTTTTCTCAATCATTTGTTTCAAAGTAAAGATTTGATCCACACAATTTTCCACTACTACTAAACGCAAGTTGTTCTTCACCAATCAGTCCTTCAGTCACTCGACACACAATCTTTCGACTAAAATACCAGCATATATTTTCCCTACAACACTCAACAAACTAATTCCCCTATAAATCCTACAGTTACCCTTATCAGGGATCACACTTTCTGGAAAGTCAGGAAAAAAAAAATTGGTCAGGGGAACGTTTTAAGATATGCTGAAAGTCAGGGAAATTCCAAAAAAGTCAGGGAAATTTTAAAATTTCAAAACATATGAAGAATGATCCATGGACCAAGTTGCATATTTTTGATATATTTTTCCCCTTGTGGAATGAGAGATGTATTTGATAACTGAATGAAAAGGATAGGCGAGGAACGACATTCTATAAATCTACTTCTATACTGTTTCTTTTTATTTTTAGTTCACTATTACCTACTATTCTTCCTATTTTGTTCATAGAGGTTGTTCCAAGATTATCCTTTCGATTGAAGGTGATTGGTATATGGATGTGTTTTAGACTGTATGACTTATGACTTAATCTGTTTATATCTTTTTATTCTTAGTGATTTATACTTTATGAGGTGGTTTTTTTTTGAGGTTTGACGAAGTGATTTTGGATTTTTGTGCAGTTGAAGGTATTTATTATTTATTTATAAAATGACTTCAAACAAAAAAACTAACTTTAACGACCAGTGGTTGGACGTCAAACTGAACCCACAGTTTATCAGGTGGTTGGGTAAAGGACCTGATAGTTACAAGGCATACTGTAAAGTATGTAAAAAGAACTTTGATCTATCTAACATGGGACGCCAAGCCGAAGTTTCACATTCAAGAGGGGAAACTCATTTAAATTTATTCAAAACTCAGCAGGACCAACCATCAATGAAAAACTTTTTCGTTACGTGTTCTAATAATACAAATATTAGTGAAAGTGTGTGCTCTGAAAATTATGCCATTCCATCAACTTCTAATCACACTCAACCGATTGTAAATGACCCTGAGTGTTTTTTTAATAACCAACCAAAACCAGTTGATCAATCAGTTTCATCTTTTTGCATTAAAGATGATGTTACAAAATCTGAAATACTATGGGCATTAAAGGTGGTGGATGATAAAATGTCTTTAAACTCGTGTGCAGATATAGGGGAAACATTTAAATTGATGTTTCCAGATAGTGCGGTAGCTTCAAATTTTAAAATGGGGCAGATGAAATGTAAATATGTGATTAATCATGGACTTGCTCCCTATTTTTCTAGAAAGCAAAAGCACAATACACTCTACTTTGCAGTGAAGCTCATTCTACCCTTGAATTAAAATTCAAAATATTTTTGGATGGTGATTGTCTTTCTAAGAGACTTGATTAGTTTTTTTCTTCTATAGTACCTGGGAATCAATGTTATGTGGAATTGTGGCAAATTATTAAATTAGGACTGATATTTTCGCATGGAAATGCGACAGTGGAAGGAGGGTTTTCTATAAATTAAGCAATTTTAGTGGAGAATCTGAAAGAACATAGTCTGATTTCTCAAAGAACAGTGCACAATGCTATAAGATCTCATGAAAGTATTCATAAAGTTCCTATCACTCAAAAAATGTTGACAAATGTAAGAGCTGCCCATAGGAGATATGAAGAACATCTTAAAGAGTCAAAACAGAAACAAAAAGAAGAGAATAAAAAGGTTGAAAAAAGAAAATTATCCATACAGATCTATAAACTTGAAGAGCAAAGAAAGATGTTAAAACTGAAAGCTTTGACAGAAGAAGACTCTATAAAATCAAAAATTCAGATGCTTGAGAAGAAAAAGTTAACCTAAATATCTCCATTTAGAACTTTTGTGATCACAGTGGACGTTATTCACCTAGGCTATTAATGTAAGCTTTTAATTTATTTTCTTTTTGTATAAATAAAACTGTTTACTTATGGAAAAAATAAAAAAAGGAGTGCGTTGGACGGCTATGGGGAAGGTATAGGCTGATTTCTAAAAAAAAAAAAAATATTTTTTTAAATTCATCCATGATGATGAACAGTTTCTAAAGTAAATTTTCAAAAATTTAATGTATGAACTGAGTAAATAAGCTGCAATAATGATTAATAGATATTTTATACGGCAAAAATAACGAACACGCTGGTCAAGGAAAATTTGCGGATTTGGTCAGGGAAAGTCAGGGAATTCAAATTCAAAATTCCAGTGTGAACCCTGCTTTTCCCCCTCTACCCTTATATAATGGTACTATTACTGCTCTCCTACAATCCCTCAGATCTATACCTTTCATAAACGCTTTGTTACACAACTTCCAAATCCATTCAATTACCATCTCGCCTTCGCTCTTGATCATTTCACCAGTAATTTCATCTATTTACCATTTTTCAACTTTCTCACTCTACCCATTACCTCCTCCTTACTAATGACCTCATCCCCAAAATACCTATTCCTTCTTGCACTATCAAACCCACACACATTCACTATCACCTCTTCTTTACTGCCAATGCTATGCAGATTTTCGAAGTGTTCACTTCACACTCTCCTGACATCCATTTCATCAGTTACGAAAGCACCATCCCTATTCATTATTTATTATAAACAGATTTCAATTTTTCTCATTCTTAACCTTTCGCTCTTCCAGAAGAGCTTCCTATTCTCTTGTAAGTCGCCATTCAAACTCCTTCCAAATTGTTTATTTACCTCTCTTTTCCTCCTAATCTTAGTATTCTTTTCTTTATTCTTTCTTTTCTTTAGTATCTTTTAGTATTCCTTTTTTCTTCCTTATATAATTCCAAACATCTTTCCTTTTAAACCTCATCATTGGCTTTTAGTACAATCAACCACGCTTCTTTTTTACTTTTAACCGCTTGCATCACCTCTTCATTCCACCATATATATATATATATATATATATATATATATATATATATATATATATATATATATATATATATATATATATATATATATATATATATATATATATATATATATATATATATATATATATACACTGATAAATTTAGTTAATTATTTCATATCTTTTTCAGAAAGATAGTATAAAACAATATTTGTAGATAATTTTTCATAACTAATAGTAAATATTTAAGGATATATATTATTAATCAAGTTAAAACAATAAAGAAATATATACTGTAAAGAATAAAATATAAATGAAAAGGAATAAAATAGAAAACAAGAAAAATAAAGAAGATAAGAAAATATATTATGTACATAATAAAGAATAAAAAGTAAATCAAGAAAGAAGATAACAAGGAAAAAATTGACAAGCTGAAAATGATGTCATCTATTTAAAAAGGTAATATATTATTTTACCTTAATCATTTTATCTATAAATAGTGTTGTATACTAAACAAAAAATGCCAAAAGAGGAAGAAAAAACCAAAATGGAGATTTTATCAATAACAATGGATAAATTAACTAGTTAACATGATAAAAGATCTAGTAGACAGTAATGAAAAAAAGAGAAACAACAGAAGAAAGAAAAATGAATTTGACAATTCCTAAATTTAGTAGAAAAAAAGAAGAATCTTTTGAAGAATATTTATTCAAGTTGAAAGTATGGAGAGAAGTATCTCAAGAAAAGGAAAAAGCAAAAATAGCACAAATAATTTGAGGTTTAGCAGGTGAACCCCTAGAAGTAATTATGTATTTAAAAGAAGAAGTATTATGGACAGAAGATGGAGGAGAAAAAATTATAAACATTAAAAGAAAGATAATGTAGAAATAAAGAACAAGAAAGTTATCTTAAAGTACAAACACTACTGAATATGCAACAAAGGAAAGGAGAATCCTTTAGAGAATATGTATCAAGATATGATAAGGCAAAAAGAGATTGTGAAAAACTTGATGATATTAAAATAAGTGATAAAGTACATTCATACCAATTGATCAGTAACTCAAATATGAAGGACATGGAAAGAAAGTTAATTATAAATAAGATTGAAGGAATTAAAACAAATATTTTCATAACTAAAGAATCAATTGTAAATATGATGGAATCAGTATTTGAAATAGTAGAAAAAGAAGAAACTAAAAAAGAAAATTGGTATAATGATAATAAATTTTGTACCATATGTAAATACAATAACCATAAAACTGAAGAATGCTACTGGAGAGAAGGAACATTTAATTTAAATAAATGTAATATTTGTAAACGTAATAACCATAAAACCGAAGATTGCTATTGGAATGAAAAATATAATGTGTGTTGGAAATATAAAAAGAGGATAATGAAAAATTGTAAAGAAAATAAACAGATAGAAGAAAATAATAATAAATCTATATATTTTAGTCAAAGAAATAATGACATCCATTATTAATACAGAAAATAAAGAAAGAATAATAGTAGAAAGAAAAATGAAGTAGAATAAATAATAGTAGAAAGAATATAATAGAAAATAAAGAAATTAAATATCAAAGACTACGATATCATTATAGATACAGGAAGTATAGAGACAGTAATAGGAGAATTAGGATTAACAAAAATGATTAGTGGATTAACCGATGAAGAATTACAATATATTAAAGACACACAAAAGTTTAAAGATGGTAGTTTTGTATTTGGAAAAACAGAGTATAAAATATTAAAAGAAATATTATTGCCTTGTATAATAAAAGGAAAGAGTTTTGATTTAAAAATCAATATAATAGAAGGTGACATATCTTTATTACTTGGTAAATCAGCTATGAAAAGAATGAAATTAAAGATTAATATTGAAGATGGAACTGTTGACATTTGTGATTTGAACCTAATGAAAGTGAAAACATTTGAGAATGAAGGAGGACATTCCTGCATATTATTGAATAAAAAACAAAAGAAAACATGTTGGATTAGTCAATTCAAAGAAAATTGGATAAAAGAACAGGATAGAAAAGAAAAACTACATAGACAATTTGCACATTGTGGAATAGAAAAATTGTTTAAAATAATAAAGAATGCTA
>JABUQX010055991.1:27500-37500 GCA_015478945.1 Trachelipus rathkii
AAAACACACACCACTATACATAAGCTTAACCAACCGACTGTCATTCATCCTTTCCACATGACCAAACCATCTCAGAGTACTTTCATTTATTCTCTCATTTACCCTATTCTTCACACCACATAACTTTTTAATACGTTCATTCCTCATTTTATCAATTCTTTTCACACCTAACACTCACCTAAGATTTCCATCTGAACACATTGAACTTTAGATCTATACCTCTTATTCCAGACCATAGTCTCACTACTATACATTAACATAAGGTAACAACATACCCTCATGTAAGACCCTAGCGCACTCAACACTTAGTACCTTTACATCCACCAAAGATTTAGTTGCACCAGCCACCTTCCTGCCATTCACAACTTACCTACTGCATTCTGTATCATCCGTTCCCTTTTCTTCCAAAATATATCCTTAATATTTAAACTCAGACACTTGTTCCAGCTGCTCACCATTTAACATAACTTCACACCGAGGACTGTCCTAACTCACAACCATAACCTTACTCTTATCCACGTTTACTTTCAAACCCCTCATTTTACACACCATGCCAAATCTCTCTACCAATCCTCTCAAACTCTCTTCAGATTCACCACACAAAACCAAATCATCCACATATAATAGGTAGGTCACCCTCCACTCTCTTCCATTCTAACACCATTTCCTGCCACCCCCATCTCTAATTCTTTCATAACCCCATCCATATACAAATTGAATAACCAAGGGACATAACACATCCCTGCCTCACTCCGCTATTAATATTAAACCAATCACTTTTGACACCATTTATTCTTGCATACGCTTCACTATCGTCATACATACTTTTGATTCTATTCTGAAGCCTACCAACAACACCATACATTACTAACACCTGAAATAGAGCTTCCCTATTAATCCTATCATACGCCTGTTGCAAATCCATAAAACCTAAATACAATTTATTCTTCTTCTCTCTCATTTTCTCAGTCATTTGTTTCAATGTAAATATTTGATCCACACATCCTCTACCACTCCTAAGCGCACCTTGTTCTTCACCAATCAGTCCTTCAGTTACTCGACGCACTCCTTTGACTAAAATACCAGCATATATCTTCCCTACAACACAATAAAGTAATTCCACTATAATTCCTACAGTTCCCCTTATCTCTCCTATTCTTATTATAAAGGTACTATTACTGCTCTCCTCCAATCCCTTGCAACTATACCCTCCATAAACGCTTTATTACATCTTTATTACATCTATACTTGCAGATTTACTATTCTTCAACTTTCTCACTCTACCCATTACCTCCTCCTTGCTAATGACCTTATCCCCAATATACCTATTCCTTCCTGCACCTTCAAACCCACACACATTCACTATCACCTCTTTATTATTGTTAATATTATACAGATTCTCGAAGTGCTCTTTCCACACTCTCATCACATCCATTTCATCAGTTCCAAAAGCACCATCTCTATTCATTATTCTAAGCAGATTCCCCTTATTCTCATTTTTAACGTTTCGCGCTTCCTTCCAGAAGAGCTTCCTATTCCCTTCTAGGTCCCCATTCATCCTCCTTCCAAACTGTTCATTTACCTCTTTTTTCTCCTAGGTATGCACCTTTTAGTATTTCTTTTTCCTCCTTATATAATTCCAAACATCTTTCTTTTGAAACTTCATCATTGGCCTTTAGTACATTCAACCACGCTTCTTTTTTACTTTTAACCGCTTGCATCACCTCTTCATTCCACCACTCACTGTTAACATTCTTACTTCCTACTTTAGCACATCCACATACTTCCTTTGCACTGCTAACAACTGCTTCCTTCATTTGCTCCCAGATTTGTTCAGTTTCAACTTGTTCACATTCAACTGATTTACTTGCAAGCGCTCTTAAATACTTATCCTTATTACCTTGTTCACTTAACTTCTCACTCTTAATTCTACCCACTTCTTTCCGTATCACCTTCCTCTCCATCCAAGCCCCCACTAACTTAATTTTACATAAAACAACATAGTGATCCTCTCACTGATTTAACATCCAACACATACTTCAACATCTTCTTCTTCACCAACACAAAATCAATCATACTTTTCACTTCGGAACCATCTCTACCTACACCAACTCTAGTATACTTATGGATACTCTTATGTTTAAAGAAAGTATTACTTACACACATACCTCTCTCCTCACAGAAAGTCATTCACCTTCCTACCTTTCTCATTTTCTCCCGGCACCCCAAAACCACCTGATATACCATCTTTTTTTTTGATCACCTATCCAACCATTTAGGTCCCCCAACACAATCAATCTGAAGCTCCTACTCACCCCATCCAAAACATCATTCAGATTATCCCAGAAAATACCCCTCAGATGGACCATACGTCACAACCACACATACCTTGACCTTTTCAAACTTAAATTTAACCATTAGAATTCTAGTACTCACACACACAAAGTCTACCATAGCTCTGTACCACAAGTCACTCATCAAAATTGCAACTCCTTCTCTCCCCTCTCATTCCTTTCCACACCAGCACACACACATTTCACACCACACCACTCATTTTCACCGTTTCCTTTCATTTTTGTTTCAGTCACAGCGAGCAAATCAAATTTGTCCTTTTTAAATACATCCATCACCTCTCTCCTCTTTTCCTCAACATTTATTCCTCTGACATTTCATGTATCCATACAATTCATACAATTTCGCCGAAAATTAGAAGGTTGTTTACGGCGATCACGACCATATCCGAGGCCTGCATCAGCATTCCTAGCAAGAGATAGGTGGTAGTGCGCAGCCAACCCAACTACCACCGTCCCTTCTATGACACGTAGGACATACGATGTGGGCAATTCTTTCTCCCCCGCACACAGGGATATAAGTAATAGGGATGTCTGTAAGATGTTGTCTAGAAGAGGGGTGAGGACGTTAAGTATGTGCATATGATATGTGGATAAATGGTGATCATTAAGATGTTGCCTGGTGGATGGGTGTGTGGAGAAAATATATATATATATATATATATATATATATATATATATATATATATATATATATATATATATATATATATATATATATATATATATATATATATATATATATAAGTGGTAGAGGATGTGTGGATCAAATCTTTACATTGAAGCAGAAATGATTGAGAAAATGAGGGAGAAGAAGAATTGTATTTAGGTTTTATGGATTTGCAACAGAGGTATGATAGGATTAATAGGGAAGCTCTATGGCATGTGGTTGTAGGCTTCTGAATGGAATCAAAAGTATGTATGACGATAGTGAAGCGTGTGTAAGAATAAATGGAGTGGGAAGTGAATGGTTTAATATTGATAGTGGAGTGAGGCAGAGATGTGTTATATCTCCTTGGTTATACAGTTTGTATATGGTTGGGGTTATGAAAGATTTAGAGGTGGAAGTGGCAGGGGATGGTGTTAGAATGATGGAGAATGGAAGAGTGTGGAGGATGCCCTACCTATTACATGCGGATGATTTGGTTTTGTGTGGCGAATCTGAAGAGAGTTTGAGAGGATTGATAGAGAGATTTAGCATGGTGTGTAAAAGGAGATGTTTGTAAGTAAACGTAGATAAGATTAAGATTATGATTGTAAGTGATGACAGTCATCGGTGTGAAGTTATGTTAGATGGTGAGCAGCAGGAACAAGTGTTTGAGTTTAAATATTTAGGATATGTGTTGGATGATAAGGGAACGGATGATGCAGAGTGTAGTAAGAAAGTTGTGAGTGGCAGGAAGGTGGCTGGTGCAATTAAATCGTTGGTGGATGTAAAGGGACTAAGTCGTGTGTGCGCTAGGGTCTTACATGAGGGTATGTTGTTACCTGTGTCAATGTATAGTAGTGAGACTCTGGTCTGGAGTAAGAAGTATAGATTTAAAGTACAGTGTTCAGATGGACAATCTTAGGTGTGAGAAGAATTGATAAAAAGACGAATGAACGTATTAAGGAGTTATGTGGTGTGAAGAAAGGGATAAATGAGAGAAGAAATGAAAGTATGTTGAGATGGTTTGGTCATGTGGAAAGGAAGAATGATAGTCGGTTGGTTAAGCGGATGTATAGTGGTGAGTGTGTTGAGAATCGACCGGCTGGGAGACCGAAGAAAAAGTGGATTGAGTCAGTAAAGGAATGTCTGGAGGAGAGAAATGTGAGTTTGGCAGAGGCGAGAATAAAGGTACATAATAGGAGTGAATAGTTGTTTTTTGTGAGGGGGTATGGTTGTGGGCCAAGGGATGAGCCCTACACTTGACGATATGCTCTAGTGAGTGTCCATCGCGGTCCCGTGAAGCTCTAGGGTGGATTTTCTGACTGCGACGAGTTCTCACTAAAAGGTATAGAGGGGGCGGTAAGGCTGGGCTTTCTTTTTGACTTATGTCATATTCTTCTACTACTTTTCTGTTTCCGATGCATGTCACGCGCCTTACCCCAGTCTTGGGGAAAAAGATAGATGATATATATATATATATAATAGTAATAAAATACACACAAAATATATAAAAAAAATATATATATATATATATATATATATATATATATATATATATATATATATATATATATATTTATTTATTTATATATATATATATATATATATATATATATATATATATATATATATATATATATATATATATATATATATATATATGATATATATATATATACTAAAATTTATATAATAATATATAAATAATATATATATATATATATATATATAATACAGAACTATGCATATATTTAATAAACATATAAATAAAAATTTTATCATTTTAAATAATATATATATATATATATATATATATATATATATATTAGCGTTATATAAGTACGGGACAAAATCGTCAAGCAATATCTTCACCAGGTGCCAAAAATTATTGTAATAGTAGTAAAGGAAATTTGACTCTACCGGAGAGCCCTATTTCTTCAAGTTCACCATCAAACTCTCCAACAGCATTACAGCTTAAGATAAATAGGTAGGTGAATATTCTTAATTAATACTTCTTTTTATCAATTTTTAAAGACAAATAGGTAAACATTTTTTTTATATTTAGAAAATGTGCATGTGTGAATCTATGACCATGTTTCTTTTGCAATAGTCTTACGAACTTTGCTGATAGGAGAAATTGATTAAATAGTTCAGAACAACCTTGTCAATCGTAATTTAGCGATGGTTCAACCAGAGATAAAGTCATTGTTAGCAACATTTTTGTTAAATACAAGCAAAATATTATCCTGCAAATTTTTTTTGGGGGAAATTCCTTAATCTCTTATATAATTTTTACCAAGGTCGATATGAACCATATTTTTTTCCTATTAAAAAAAAATGTCCCACTGTCGCTGAAGTTGGACACTTTAAAAAACATAGAAAAGGAAAAAAATAAGAAGAACCAGAGGGGGACCTGAGAAGAGGACTGAAAAGTTCAATATAGAACTTTTAGAAAGTTGTTATAGGTTTTTTTTTAGTTTGTGGAAAGAATATAATGCATGATATAGTTTTGAAGGTCAGATTATTATTTAGAAGCATCGAACTCTGCAAAAAACATTCAGATTTTTATGAATTGAAACAAAATTAAAATTAACTTAAATATTTAATTTTAATCAATATTTTAATTAAATATTAAAATAAAATTAAAATTAAATTTTAACGTAATCAAAAGTAGGGGAATCAAAATTTTCTATCTGATTCTTTCCAACAATTAGTAATCTTAAATAGGCAAAGAAAGAAAGTTTTTCAGCTAATATCAGTTTTCAGTCAAGGGTCAACAAAATTGTTCAAAAGGTTCTTTTGTATAAGTGAATAAGAAAATGTAAATTGAACAAAATTATAGAAGCAGCTTTTATTATTTCTGGTCTAAGTATGGATGTTTCGAAGTAGTCATTCGATGTGAAGACTGGTCAGTTTTTGTCCCTATGTATCAGGATGAAAAAACCAATAATGACTAAAAAAAAAATTTTTTAGTTTCAAAGTTAAGCAGTGTTAAAGTTGGGTCGGTGTACTTTGAACAACACGTTGTGTAACATTGAACCCTCTATAAGTGTTTCAAAAGTAATGGAATTTGATAAAAAGTAAAGAAATTATTTATTTATTGTTTTTATTATTTTTATTATTTAATATTTATTTATTAACCCAACCTTTTGATGTAAGTTTCTTCAATCCTCTAAAACTCACCTGGGGAAATATGATTGAGGATTACAAGCAGAAATACCCAACAACATCTACAGTTCATAAAAAGATATTTCCACAGATGCTGTCCAACCTTCTCAATACCCACTAATTTGCCTGTTGATGTTGAAACAACAATATAATACCATACCAAACCGCCAATGTTAAAAAAAAAAAAAAATGAAGACCGCCATATCTCAGGTATGTAAACTACTCAACTTAAGACATAATTACTTTAAAATAATTTGAGAATTGAATAATTATATAAAAAGTTATAGAGAGGTAAACCAAAAAATTGACAGTGTTTGATGATGTGGTACCTGTGCCCCTTAAATGTTAAAAAGTTCTCCCATTGTACATAATTACATATATTTATGCTCAAATAAGCCATTTATAAATATAAATATAAATATGAAAACCTATAAATATAAATATAACATTCAAAATAAGGCAGGTGGGGTAACTTTGAACACCTGTTCAAAGTTACCCAAACCGCCCATTTTCAAAAAATTGAAGAAAAAAAAAAAAAAAAAAAAAAAAAAAAAAAAAAAAAAAAGAAGACCACCATATCTCAGGTATGTAAAGTACTAAACTTAAGATATATTTAGGCTAACATAGTTTGAAAATTCAAGTAGTAAAAAAAAAGTTACAGTTAGGTGAACAAAAAAATTGTTCAAAGTTACATAATCTTACTAGATATATATATATATATATATATATATATATATATATATATATATATATATATATATATATATATATATATATATATATATATATAATATATATATATATATATATATATATATATATATATATATATATATATATATATATATATATATATATATATATATATATATACATAATAACAATATATATTATAATATATATATAGAAACTATATATATATATATATATATATATATATATATATATATATATATATATATATATATATATATATATATCCTGCATAAGGGGATAAAGCACGTTAAAAGGTAGTTTATATATATATATATATATATATATATATATATATATATATATATATATATAAATATATATAATATATAACAATAATAATATAATAATATATATATATATATATATATATATATATATATATATTTATGATTATTATTATTATTATTATTATTATTATTATTATTATTATTATTATTATTATTATTATTATTATTATTATTATTATTATTATTTTTTTTACTGTTTATTAATAATAGGAAAGTGCCTTCTCCTTCTTCAAATACACCATCATCGTCATCATCACCACCTGTTATCAACGCATCACCAAACTCGAGTTTTTGTAAGGCCGAAAAAGCAGATATCTTGCTTTCCTATCCTGCGTGTGCTTCTTCTAATAATGAACCAGGCATTACACTCGATAGAATTGTAGTCGAATATTTAACCAATCAACATGCCTTATGTGAAAATCCAGTTGTTACCTGTCCAACATTTGATTTATTTCAGTAAGTATTTATTCATCAGTTATAATGACATATAATGTTTAAAGTCTTGAAGAGATCTACTATTTTTTGACATTTTTTTGCAGTCCTCATCAGTGTCCGAAACCAAAAAGTGTTAAATCATCTCCAGCAAACTTTGCAGTACGTTATATACGTCAAATGTATAATTTATCATCACAAGGAGTAGGCGTTAGATCATTAAATAGGAAATTTATATATAGTAGGTACAGAACTTCACATGTGTTTAGGCCCGGAGATGATGATGAAGTTTTCCTCACTTGCGAGTTTACGGTTAGTTTTGTTTACTTAATATATATTTTTTTTTAAATTTAGGAATATATATAACAGTAGATTTCCAATTTGTACTTTTATGATTATTTATTTCATTTTTCTTTTTTTTAATTAGTTTGCTGTTCTTTAAACATCTTTCATTGTGTTGTGTACCATTTAATTTTCGCTTTACATTCTAGCCCGACGATCAAAACCTTCTGGTAGGAACAACTAGAGGGGAAGTTCGGATTTACAATAAATATACTGATTCTGTAAGTACTGTATTGTTTTGAACTAATTTGTTTTGATGCCTGAAATTGAATTAATGTATAATGACTTTTTTTTTTTTTAGTATTTAAACTAAACGTGAAAACAAGTTACTTGAAATTTTTTTTTAACTTTTCATTCTTTCGTCAATCATTTTTTAATCACTAGCTAAAACTTTATGAGAGTAAGTTGTATGTGCGTGTGTGGCTGTGTGCTAGAATAAATCTATCAAAATGCAATATATTATATTTTTCTCTCTCACTGACTTTTATCCTTGAATTAAGTTAGTATTTCTGCTGCACAAATATGTTCAGAAATTTTGAACAGAACCTCACTATTTATTATTTTTTATACAATAAATATGTATTTACCTAAAACATCACCTGTGGAATATTTATAAAAACAGCTATTATCCTTTCATTGCCTGACGATAATATTTCCACAAGGTGATTAGGTTTCTTTGTGTCTTGCAGTAAAGAAAGGTCATCTGTTAACACAAACTTAATCACTTTTCTTTTTCCTTTCATTTTCTCCTTTCCCTTTTCTCATATCTTTTTCATCAACTGTGTTCTTAATAAATATATCCGCTTCTGTATTTTAGTAATACTCCGCCCAATTCAAATGCTTCCTCTTTTTCTAACATCTCCCAAAAATCTTAGTTATATTTTCATTCGCCCAAGCACTGTTGCTTGCGTTACATTTGGGAAAAACTCTTCATATGAAAAACAACCTTATATATTTATATACATTTTTTTATATTCAAAAGTTATCAGCTGACGGGTATTGTCCTATTCCCTTTTCCAGAAGTGGAATTACTCTAGGTAATTGCTACTTATTAAAGAGAGAAAATATTTAATGTATTTTACGTTTTTTTTTTACGAGTTAATAACATTTTTTCTTTGTTTAAAATTTTTATAATAGTTAATTACATAATTTTTTTTTAATTCATAATTTTGCTTATCATAAGTATTATCTTATTGGTAATGTTCGGTGTAACATTTTATTTATTTCTTTTTACTTAGGTTATAGCGCAAGAAACTGTTCATCAAGGTTTTGTAACATCTCTTGTACCTCATAATTCCGGGGGTCTGATGCTCACCTCTTGTTCTTCCAGTCATGAATCGGCATTATGGTCCATAAAGGATAATATATTTGATAATAAGTTAGTCTCAATTAATTATAAACTTTCGTTCACCAGTGAATTTCTGTAGCATAAAGTAATATAAAATATTTACTAGTTTTATAGTTAAGTTCAGGGTTGGGGAATCGATACAGTGTGTAACTTAGGCCCAATACTCTGCAAATATTGGTTTATGCACAAAAATAAGATTATAAGTAAAAGTTTTTATCTATTTTTGTAAGTTGGACAAATTTAAGTAACCATCCTAAATATATTCGAAAATTGATGTTGAATAATAAATCCACTATAATTTAAAAAAAAAAAAAAAAAACCTCTACTAGTTCATAATTATTTATTTTTCAGATCAGTTTTTAATTTCTGTCATCATGCAGAATTTAGTAATGGTCACGATAGGATATTAGGAACCATGGATCAAACAGCCAAAGTATGTGAAATATTTTGTTTTTTTGTTTACTCTAATTCTGGTATCACTGTGGTATCTCGTCAATGTAGATTTCATCAATAAACTAATTTCCCTATAGTTCCTACAGGTCTCCTTATACCTCTTACCCTTATATTTATGGTTGCAAAAAAAAAGAAAAATTTTTTTAAATTGTCAAACCCACCCCGGTTTTATTAAAGAAAAACTCGGCAGAGGCGAGAAGAAAGGTGCATAATA
>JABUQX010055991.1:42500-46095 GCA_015478945.1 Trachelipus rathkii
ACCACTGACTGCCAACGTCGTGCCACACACCCACTAGTCTACCTAAACAATGTTGCTATACCCTTTAACAAAACTCTTAAGTAACACTTAACACACATCTCACTTTCACAAAACACATAGACAACATAATCTCATCTGCTAACAAGAAACTAAACATATTAAGAACCATCGCTGGCACAGACTTCACAAACAATAAACCAACATCCACCACTATATACAAACAATACATTCGCCCGACTTTAAACTACCCTTCTCAAGCCTGGCACCCACTACTGACTAAAAATAACATAAAGAAACTCCAAACGACACAAAACAAAGCTCTAACATAACAGGATGCACATCAACAACACCTGCACGATGAAACCAAAATTCTACCCATAGACACACACCTGGACACGATAGGCACACAATTCTTTTCCAAAACCCAAACCCCCTAACACCCATGCCACATTGCACTCTCTAACCCTACCCACCGCAGACTCAAACAACCTCCTTTTTCACCAGCCCTATATTACAAACAACATTCCACCACCACCAAACAACACAACATACACCTAACAAATTCACACGACACTAACAGAAAACCACTTAAGATGCAGACCACCAAACAACATTTTAAACAAACACCCACCAGAAACAGCACCAGAATTCAACTCTCTACCAAGAACCTGTCAATCGTCCTTAGCAAAGCTAAGATACAGCCATCACCTTAAATTGCAATACTACAAACACAGATTCAACCTTAACCAAACCACTTCAAACATTTATCAAAACTGTAACCAGGTTCCGGAGGATACATCCCACTTCTTTCTCTCCTGTTTATATAATTCTCAACATAGGACAATGTGGAACATAACATCCCTGGAAGATCTCTGGAGGAGACAGGTTGCGTTGGCGGGGTCCCTGGGCGCGGTGTGACCTCTCCCATGATAGGATGGTCAGGGTTGAGAAGGTAGGATGGTAAAGTGTGTGTATGATATATATATATATATTATATATATATATATATATATAATATATATATATATATATATATATATATATATATAATAATATATATATAATATATATATATATATATATATATATATTTATATAATATATATTGTGCAGTATTTAATCAACAATTAATTTCTTTATTTATAACGGAAAATGCCTGCTCAAATTATTATTATTATTTTATTATTATTATTATTATTATTATTATATATATATTTATATATATATATATATATATATAATATAATATATATAATATATATTTAATATATATATATAGTATATATATAATATATATATATATATAATATATAATATTAATTGAGAGGATGTTTCAGTGATCTAAATCTTAATACGAAAAAGTTAAAATCTGCAATTTACAGACAAAATTATCAAACCATTTATAAAGTTAATAAATGCTGCTTAGATCGCATCCGATGATCTATTATTAACAGACGGCGTTTTAAATTCGATGTTAGATCTAACAAACAGTGAGTAATCAATATCTTTTAATGTATTTTTCAACGAAATTTTTCATAGAACTTCTGAACACTGAAATTTTTTAATTAATTCATTTTTTCTGTGAATGGCAAAGAACTTATTTTAAGGGCATATATATATATATATATATATATATATATATATTATATATACTATATATATATATATATATATATATATATATATATATATATTATATATATAATATATATATATATATATATAATTATATATTATATATATATATAAAAACTGTCGCTCTCCCCCAGGAAGGTTATGGCCTTCTAGGAAAACCACGACCTGTCAGTGGGACCAATCAAGAAAGGTCCTTGAATTACACGGGCCTAAGGCTAATTCGCATGGCTGGCCAGACCTAATCGGCGGAAGCGGGAAGTTTTTCCCAATTAGTAGCAAAGCAACAACTACCAATGTACTCATTAACGTCTGAGGGAGACGAAGCTAGATTTTATAGAGAATAGCGAATTATATATAATTTATATATATATATTATAGGTATATATATATATATATATATAATATATATATATTATAATATAATTATATATATATATATATAATATAATATATATATATTATAAATATATATTATAATTCTTCTTCTTCTTCTTCAATTTACCTTTTTTCCCGCAAGACTGGAGTAAGGTGGCGTTAATGTATCGGAGAAAAGCAGTAGAGAATATGACAAATCGAAAAGAAAGCTCAGCCATACCGCCGCCTTGTACCATTAATTAGTGAAGACTCGTCGCAGACGAGAAAATCCACCCTAGAGCTTCAGCGGGACGGAGACGGACCCTCACTATGCGCATATTGTCAAGGTACGGTTCATATCCCTGGCCCAGGTGGGCACAACCATACCTCGCCCACAAAACCCCGCCATTCACTCCTATTAAGCATCTTTATTCTCGCCTCTGGCCAAAACTCACATTCTCTCCTTCAAACATTCGTTTACTGACTCAATCCACTTTTTCTTCGGTCTCCCTACCACCCGGTCGGTTCCCAACATCACTCGCCACTATACATCTACGCTTAACCAACCGACTATATCATTCATCCTTTCCACATGACTAAACCATCTCAACATACTTTCATTTTATTCTCTCATTTACCCCTTTATTCACACCACACAACTTCTAATACGTTCATTCCGCATTTTTTTATCAATTCTTCTCACACCTAGCAATGCCCTAAGATTGTCCATCTGACACATTGAACTTTAGATCTATACTTCTTATTCCCAACCACCATAGTCTCACTACTTACAATAACACAGGTAGCCAACATACCCTCATGTAAGACCCTAGCGCACTCAAGACTTAGTCCCTTTTATTCACGCAACGGTAAATAATTGCACAGACCTTCCTGCCATTTACAAACTTTCTACTACACTCTCCATCATCCGTTCCTCTCATCCACACATACCCTAAATATTTAAACTCCGACATTTGTTCCAGTGCTCACCATCTAACATAACTTCAACATAGTCGTCCTCACTCACAACCATAACCTACTCTTATCTATCGTTTACTTTCAAACCGCTCCTTTTTACACACCCTGCAAATCTCTCTACACAATATTCTCAAACTCTCTTCAAATTCGGCCACACCAAAACCAAATCATCCGGCATATAATAGGTAGGCCACCCTCCACTCATCTCCATTCTCGATAAAAAAAATTTCAATTTCCTTAAAAAAAAATAAACCAATTTTTTTTTTCCTGCCACCACCCCCGCCTCTAATTCTTTTATAACCCCCATCCATAATACAATTGAATAACCAACAAGGAGCCATAACACAAATCTGCCCTCAGCTCCGGCTATTACTACTAAACCAATCAACACCTTTGACACCATTTATTCTTACCACACGCCTCACTAACGTCATACATACTTTTGATTCCATTCAGGAGCGCTAATCACCAACACCATATATCACTAACACCTGGCCAATAGAGCTTTCCCTATTAACCTTATAATACGCCTGTTGCAAATTCATAAAAGCTAAATACATTTATTCTTCCTCCCTCATTTTCTCAATCATTTGTTTTTTCAAGTAAAGGATTGAGGCCACGTAATCCT
>JABUQX010055992.1:7500-22912 GCA_015478945.1 Trachelipus rathkii
TGGTTTTTTTTTTTTTTTAGAAAAACAATGTTTTTTTTTAAAAAAACGTTTTTTCCAATATATATATTATATATATATATATATATATATACTATTTTAACTGTATATTTAATATAATATATGTATATAATATATATATATCATATAATATACTATGTTTTTGCTAACAATATATATTTATATATATATATATATATATATATATATATATATATTCTTCGCTCATTTGAGCTGTAATTTAACCTTGCAAAGTTCGGCATAAGTGAGAAGCGATAAATACAAATGCTACCCCATGTAGATTAAAATATTTTATATCAAAATGTAGAAAATCGATTGTTTAACATTATTTACAAGATTTTAAGAAATTTAAAATTTTTTAAATATTTAACTTTCTAAATAATATTTTTAGGTTTTTATATATTTAAAAGTTTTATCAGTTATTACCTGGTATGAGAAAAAACTTTCCAAGACGGTAAATATTTAAAACTTTCAGCCTAAAAATATCATCAAGTGTAATAATATAAGTTTATGAATACTAATGCTCAGTGCACCTAAGTTAATGACTTTCTTCATAGTATGAAGAAGATCGGAATACTTATACCTATTTATTTATGAGGAGCTTCAAAGTTATAATCGCAATGTAGAGTTGAGAGAGAGAGAGAGAGAGAGAGAGAGAGAGAGAGAGAGAGAGAGCAGAGAGAGAGAGAGAGAAGAGAGAGAGAGAGAGAGAGAGAGAGCTACACAAGCATTTACACAGGGAGCATAATTTTCAATGTGGTATTGAAATAAGCTTTGCATACTCTTAAGTCTAATGATTGAGGAATATATATATATATTATATATATATATATATATAGTAATTATATATATATAATATTAATATATATATATAATATAATATATATTATATATAATATCATCCTTATCTATAATGATATAAATATATATATATATATAAGTATATTATTATATTTATTTTATTTTATTTATACAAAACAGCCATACTCCGCATCAGCTGCGAAGGGTGTGTTGGGGGCTGATAAGTTTTTCAAGCTTTATCATGCACACTCAAGAAAAGATATATATGAAGAATGGGGTTTTTCAGCCCTTGCTTATCTACAAGACGAAGAGAAGTTGTGAATTTCTTCCTATGATTCACGACTTCGCAAACGCGCAGCTTCACTTTTCCTATTATTTGAAGTTTTAAATTTACGAACAGAAACATTTTTATTTCATTCAAATTAATTCATTAAAAGAAATGGTGTCGAAATAATTGTTGCTCCTCCATTTAGGATTTTATATGAAAATAATTTTAAAATAAAATTTTGAAAGTCTTCTAAGATGTTAATATAAATTTTTCTTTACTAAATATGAAACTTTAAACCCTAAAGTACACTCTTCTTAAAATGCAATCCACAAAGTTCTTCTTTAGTAATTTCCTTCTCTGATTAACAATCTCACTCCAATATGTAATCCTTTCACACCTTCTACATCCTTCTACAGTCTTTCTGCTGTTGTTCTTCTTTCTTGTCTCCCTTCTGCTTTCCACCGCGTCCACACCTGTTTTCTTTTATCCAAATATACTATATATTATATATTTATATATAGTCTATATATATACTATATATATTATATATATATATATATATATATATATATATATACTATATATTATATATAATATTATATCTATATATATATATATCAGTATATATATATAATAATATATAAATATATATTAATTCATATCCTAATCTCTCACATATCCCATACTAAACTCTTATACTTATAATATCCACTGTTATTTAGCTTCGCCTGACATGGGGTCTGGTACATCAAATAAAAAAAAACAAAATAAAAAAAAATGAAAAATATAAAAAAAACAATATAAAATAAAAATAATCTTAATAATATAATAAATAAATAAAAAAGAAAAAGATATAACAATCATTAAAAATAACGAAAGAAAATAAAAATACAATAATGTATAAATATTTACACAACATCAGATTACTTCCAATAAATTTCGATCTATTTTTATTTAAAATTAAAAATAATTTTAATTATTTTTTATATTATTTATAAAATAAATAATTTTTAAATATTGCATTTTTATATATTAATTCTGTTTTTATAATTTGAAATAAGTTACTATATAATATACGTAAACATAACTAGCATATCAACGGCCTTAGAGAAACACTATAATAGATACCCAAACTATATATATTTTACATAAGAAGGGTATGGGATGCAAGAAAACAATAATAATCAAGTAAGATAAAATAAACCATTCATATATAGATATACCACCCCAAATATCCATAAGCTACTTAAAGTTAAGCAAATCTTACTCATAGGTGCAGATATATTCATGCAGGAAGCAGATATAGGTAGGCTTCATTATATATAGAGAGTAATGAGTATGAGATAATAACGATTCTAAATATAGTTGATGATAAAAAACAGAAGAAGGCATAAGGAGTTTACCACAGAACATGTAAAAGAATATAACATTATTGAAAAGAAAGAGTAAGATATAACACATACCTGACAACGAAATTCACCAACCTCGGGGAGAGGCTTGCAGGCGATAGGTGAATGAACGCAAAAGAACCTATACGGAAGTCGCACGGAAAGAGAACAGAAAAATGCAGGACCACCAGCCTAGATGCTGTAATTGACGGAGGTAAGCAACGGCAGAGATGGAGGGTGCAGCCAATAATTTACGAAGCGTGGAGCGATCTAACCTTCAAACTGTAGCACTCAGCAAAGGTGAACATCGCTGTAACTGTAAACCTAAGAACAAAGATGATAGGATGCGCGCACTAACGTTCACTTAGAGATCGAGTGCTCAACGCAGATTTTAGAGTGTAGAGAAAGGGTTCACATTTATAGGAGATCCGATGAATTTATGTTCGAGAGCAAAGTTTGGAGAAAAGGGATCGTTCAAAATAATAGATTTCTATTTTAGCTTTTATAAAAGAATTACTTCAACTTTACTATCTAAAACAAATACTAGCCAAAAAAGGTGTGAGGGACGAAGCACCATGAGCCCCCCTACGCACAAAATGTGAGGCACGTAACTCCCCATAACAAGGCGATAAGGCTTCTCCCTCTTGATTAAATAGAAACTGGAGCACGCTTTTGAGATAGAAAGGTAAAAAAATATAATATTAAGGCAAGCAGAAAATGCAAAGCCTTTGATACAAAAAAACTCCACTTAGCAAATAACAATTGGAGGTCATCCGAGTTAGCAATCATATGAAATATAGAAGGTATTACAAGACAATTTTAATTGGTTTATGGTAAAGCTGCTTGGACAAAAGAATAGTTTAAGTTATCACTCGGAGAGAGAAGACGAATAAATTCACACATATTCATGGCGCCGTGTACCAGTGACGCGTGAATAGTATGACGAGAGAGAGCGGAGAGAGACGCTGCGACCCGAGTCAGAGTTCATAGAGATAATGAGGAGAGAATCTAGAAAGAAGTTGTGTGCGTGTAATGGTGAGATGTTTATTAAAGCAGATTGAAAACGTAATCAGTGAACCACCTTAATTAGCAACGAGACTCCCGGCTGACCACGCTGACCTGACGCGGGATATGAGTGCTCATTGTCATACAGATACGGACAATAGAAGATAGAATATCTATATAAGAACTAAAATGTACGAATAGAGGTCAGTACTTACTCAGTATAAGCATAAGAGTGAGTAGTCAGATTTGAAGTATGAGTAGAAGATTGCATAAGGGTCTGAGTCATCGGCATAAGAGTGAACAGGTTGGAAGTACATGCTGAGCGAATCGTTGATGAAAGTAGGAATAAAGTAGGAGATAAAACGGAACCTTGCGGAACACTCACAAGATAACAAGGAAAGGAGGGAAGGATGGCTCCATCCAACGAGTGCTGAATATAGAGCGACGGAGAGAAAATAGACACAGAAGTAGAGAGAAGGAGGACAACTCCAAAGGAAGGAGCTTAGCGGAGCCAGTGACGCGTGCCAAACCTGTCAAAGCATTGGATATTCAAGCGACACTACACGCAAGATCTCCCATGGTCCCTACGGGCAAAGACCCATAAATCACGATCTATGATAGGCAAATCATGCTCACCAGTTGGACCTCGACGACGAAAGCCATACTGATGATTCACCTGAGAAGGGAATGAAGAGCTCCAATGAATCAGGAAATGAAGTTAGGATAGAGTGTCGAAAAGATTTTAGATTACAGAATACAGTGAGAGCTATAGGGCGATAGTTTAGAAAAGGAATCAGAGGCGGCCATACCTTTCTTTCCTCTTCGGGATCGTTGGACATCGTGGCGCGCTTCCAGCACTGAGAGAAAGTATTAGAATAAGAGAGTAGAGTTGAACGAGACAGGCGCCAGCTCAGGAAGCACACTCCCTCAGAACACTCGGGGAGGAAATGCCATCCGGGCCACTAGCCTTCCTGACGTTCATAGATCTCAGGGTCCCATGCACACGAATCAGATGTGTAATGACAAGGTTAAGACATGGGAAACCTGAGAGGAGAGAAGGAGTAGGAGGGGGGATGCCAGATATCGTCCAGGGTCGAATTAGTGGAAAATAGGAGGCGGAAGAGATTGGCCTTTTCAGAACGGAGAGTTAGCAAACAGAACCATCAGATCGAATAAGTTCTAATATTAGGCAGACTTTAAAGAGTTTAGAGATGGTTATTGTATGGCAAGGAGGCCAGATAAGTTTTATCTGTAAAGAACACAAGCAGGGTTATGCTCGCGACCTTCTTTTGAGTGAAAAGTGGCGCTGTAGCCGTGTCGAATAGTATCTCCTGCAACTGATGTCCGAGCAGAAAATGAAAATTAGTAAGAGTATAGCAGAATGAGAGTTTTTCCATGCCGGAGTAGACGTCGTGCGCACGAATGTCTCTCTCCGCTAATGGCGCGAGAACAACTTCATCGAATACCATGAGATTTTGGAGAAAAAAATATTTATTGCAAGATGGAATGAAGCCTGCTCAATACCCATCGGCGTGATACGGCCCCCACCGTTTTCAGCGTGACCGAGCCATCCCCGGAGTCATCAGCAGCATTCATTGCCAAGGATAGTTTGCCAAAAAGACAACGCAATTCCCTCCCAATTACCCATTAAGTGGCCAGATTTTAATCGCTTTTGTGTGTTCACAATGGTGAGCATGCTGGAGAGATAAGTGTTAATTAGAGCCTAAAGATTGGTGGCAGAGTGTTACAATAGGAGGAGAAATGGTGTATTTAAAAACGAGAAGGAGTAGTGGTTGAAACATAAGTCGCGTATTCAAGAATTGGTTAGGACGATCTGGAATATGTGTAGGTTCCTTAATTTACTGTTCCAGATCGTGAGAATACTGAATGTTTTGGCCTCCTCCCCGGCTGCATCAGTGTGAGAGGAGCCCAACCACTCAAGTGTGGTGTAGTTTGAAATCCCTAATAGAGGATTCTCAGCATTTGATGGAAAATAACAGTCCTCATGAGAAGTAGTAAGATAGTCAAAAAAGAAAATTTGAAATTTGTATCCAATTAGGGAGAGCAGTACAAGAAAACAACAGGTAATGAATAGTATAGGGAGAAAAGAGATTTGTAGCACACAGAATATATTATTATTAGTATATAATAATATATATATATAATATATATATATATATATATATATATATATTATAATATTATATATAATATATATAATAGATTATATTATATATAGGCATATATATAATAGCTATATATTATTATTGGCTAATATATATATATTATATATATATATATAATAATATATATATTATATAATAATATAATATATACCTATATATATATGATATATATATATATATTTATATATATAATATATTATATATATATATATATCATATTATTTATATATATATGATATATATATATATATATATAGTAATATTATATATATTTATAATTATTATAGATAATATATATATGATATATATTATATATATATATATAATATATATATAAGTATATATATATAATACTAATATATTTATATACTAATATATATAATTGATAGTATATATATATATATAATATATTATATTATAATATATTATATATATAATATATATATATATATATTATTATATATATATAATATATATATTATAATATATATATAAATATATATTATTAAAATATATATATAATATATATATATATTTATAATCAATTATAATAATAATACATATATATATAATATATAATATATATATATATGATATATATATTATATATATATATAATATATATATTATATATATATATAATATAAGTATAATTATTATATATATATATAATAAAATTTATATATATATAATCCCACTATATATATTATATATAATATATATATAACTATATATATATATATATAATATATATATAGTGATATATATAAATACTATATATATTGAGATAACTGTCGAGATAACCGGCTGAATTTCATATTTTATTTCCCCCGGTTCCGGTAGGAATATGTCAAAATTCCGACCGGAACTGGATTTTTTATATCCTAAAAAGTAAATCTTAAATTACAGAGTTTATTACAACAAGTAATCGTTCCTTGTAACAGTATCAGTAAAATAATTGGCTTAGTTGAACTTATTAATCATCATGCAGACATTTCATTTTTAAAGATTTTGTTTTGCAACTATATGTACTAACCAATATCCCAGTCCTTAGTACATGAAGCAAGAACAATAATAATATAATAATAATAATAATAATCAATAATAATATAATAATAAATAATATAAATATAATAAATAATAATTAATAATAATAATAATAATACATAATAATCATAAAGTAATAATAATAAATAATAAATAGCAGTTAAAAATACTAATTTAATAATAAAATAACTAATAATAATAATAATAATAATAATAATAATAATAATAATAATAATAATAATAATAATAATAATAATAATAATAATAATAATAATAATAATAAAATAATAATAGAGCAGTAATAATAAAAATAATAATATAATCACTTTTAAAATAGAGAGCAGTTTAAAAAACATTTATTAATCTTTTATAAATTTAGGAATTGAAATTTTAATAATAGATTATATATTAAAATATATTATATATTATTATATATCTATATATATATAATATATATATATATATATAATATTAATATATATATACATCATATATATATATATATATATATATATAATAAATAACTTATACTAGTATACTATATAATATATATATATATATAAGAAGTATTGCAATTGTAACTGTGGCTTACTGGGATTATTAGATTCAGTTTTCTTGGACCTCCGGATAAGGAACAAATATCGGTTCACAAGAATTTTCGGTCAACAAAGAATATACCTTGCTCCCAGAAATATGTTCCAAATCAGAAGAGAAGAAATAGTAGCCGTATACATTGCAGCAATATTTCCCAGAATCATAAAGACAAGTAATGCGTAATGCATTGCTGAAGATATGGCCTCAGACACCTAGAAAGAACAAATAATTGAGCGTGTGCATTGCAGAGAATAGTTTCCGCGAGAAGCCAGAAAGAGTAGCAAATAATAGCCGTAGCTTGCAAAATATTCCAGACACGCAACCAGAAAGAGAACACATAGACAGCGTGTTATTGCAGAATATATTTCCTCAGAAGACCGGAAAGAACAAATAATTGCGTGTGCATTGCAAAAAATATTATATATATTTTATATTATTATTATTTTATTATTATTAAGCATTAATATTATTATTATTATTTTTCATTATAATATTAATATTAGTTATTATTATTATTCTTGTCTAATAAAGATTCATGGTGTTACACAAATAATTAATCTTAATGGTTTTATTTTTTTTCAATAAAATAGATTTCTTAAATCAATTTCTTAAAAATTAAAAGACAAAAATAGTATAATAAACACATAATAAAGAAATTAAAAGTTCTTGAATAGGTATTTGACGTGTATTCTTTAAAAGATAATGTTTCCCGACTTATACGGAATTAAAAACCTGTCTTATTAATGTTTTAAAATTGATATAATTTAAAAAAAAATTATGCAATTTATTAATATAACCACTTAATGTCGATTTTTAAACGAAAACATATAAATCCACAATTATATAAAATTTATTTCCTAATCTGATCTAACTCAAATTAATTGCAGGGTAAAATATATATATAATATTATATATAATACTATATATATATATATAGGGCGCAGGAGCGTTGAGTCATCGGCCTCCTCCTACCGAGGACGCTGGTTAGAATCCTCCGGGCGTAGCGTTGGGTTTATCTACCTGGGGGCAAGAAATAAAACTCGACTGCGAACACGTTGGTGGCGCTGGTTTGGATAGCCGGCCTTAAGTTCAATTTCCTGTGGTCCCCCCGTGTTACCCTAAGGGATAAAGCACGTTTAAAGGTAGTTTATATATATATATAGGGTATTATATAATATATATATAGGTATATAATATGTAATATGATTAAAATATTAATATATATAATATATATAAGTATATATATATATAATATATATCTATACATATATTACGATGAATACAGAATCGTTGTTTTGGGTTTTACCCCCCCAATAAATATAGCTTCCAATTAATTACAAGATCGTAATTTGACCTATGAACCTGAAAACTACACAAATATTAAACTTTGAATTATTATTCCTAATGTATTTTTTAAAATATTTTTAAAGTTTTTATAAATAGCCATATATATAAATATATATATATATATATATATTTTTAAACTAATTTTCATATAAATATTATCACAAATTTTGCCGTAACTATTTTAGTATAAATTATACACCATAACGTCTTAGTTGTTGCTTTTTTAATAAACAACTCATAGGAACTCATTTAAGAGATATTTGGAAGTTTTAAAAAGAATAACCTCTAATTTTTTTATTTTATTTTATTTTTTTTTTTAGTTTTTTTTTTAAAGCTGAAACTTGGTAATATCTGCTAAGATCAAACTTAAAATCCCCAGGTTTTTATTCGTTCATCTTTCTCTTTCATTCATATTATATATATGAGGGTATATATATAATATATATATATACTATACACTATATATAATATTATAGAAAATATATATTATATATATCATATTTAATTATATATATATATATATATATATATATATAATATGAAGTATATATATATATATATATATATATATATATATATATATATATATATATATATAAATATATAAGTATGATATATTATTATATATAGTATATATATATATATATATGATATGACAAATTATATATACTAGCAGGGCCCTCTTGAACCTATTCATCGCCCTAGCAAAAAAATTCACCATAAAGCATATGTAAAGTTATATAATATATAATATATATTATTATATTATATAGGATATTATATCATAGTATATATATTTATATAACTATATATTATATATATAATATAATATATATATATATATATTATATATATATATATAATATATTATATACTATCCTTCTTCTTCTTCATCTTCATTTTTATTCCCAAGACTGGGATAAGGTGCGTGACAAGCATCGAAAAGAAAAGCAGTAGCAAGAATATGGGACAAAAGTCGAAAAGAACCCAGCCTGACCGCCCTCTGCTAACCATTAATTGAGTAATGAACTCGATCGCAGTCAGACAATTTCCACCATAGAGCTTCACGGACCGCGAACGAGACCCTCACTATGGTAAAGTCGTCAGTGTAAGGGTTTCATCCCTTGGCCCAGGTGGGCCACAACCATACCCCCTCGCAACCCCTGCCATTCACTCCTATGTAAGCACCTTATTCTCGCTCTGCCAAACTCACATTTCTCTCCTTCAAACATCCGTTTTACTGACTATATCCTTTCTCGGTCTCACAGCCGGGTCGTTCCCACACATTCGCACTATACATCCGCTTAACCAACCGACTATCATTCCTCCTTTCCACTTGACCAAACCATCTCACATACTTTCATTTAATCTCTCGTTTATCCCTTTCTTCACACCACACAACTCTCTAATACGTCAATTCCTCATTTTAATTCTTCTAACACCTAGCACATCCCTAGATTGTCCATCTGAACACATTGCAACTTAGATCATACTTCCTAATCCAGACCATAGTCTCATTACAACTAATATACAATAACACAGGTAAAACATGCCCTCATGTAAGCCCTACGCACTCAAGACTTAGTCCCTCGTTACATCACCATGATCTTAATTGCACCTAGCCACCTTATCTGCCAATCACACATTCCTACGACACTCTGCATCATCCGTTCCCTTCTCACCTCCAACAATATACCCTAAATATTTAAATCAGACAATTGTTCCAGCTGCCTCACCATCTAACATAACTTCACACTGAGAACTATCCTGCACTCACAACGAATAGACTTTACTTTTTTCTAAAGTTTACTTTCAACACCCCTCCTTTTCACACACTCATAAATCTCTCTACCAATCCTCTCTAAACTCTCTTCAGATTCGCCACACAAAAGCAAATCATCAGCATATAATAGGTAGAGCACCCTCTACTTATCTCCATTCTCCTTCATTCTAAGACATTGATTCCCAAAGTGGTCTATATAGACCCCCAGGGGTCTACAACGATCTGAAAAGGGTCCATAAAAGTCCTTTAAAAAATATTGGGGGTCCATGAGATGTAAATGGGGGTCAACGATAGTGGATCTTTTTTTAGCTTTATTTTATCCTTATTACAAATTTATAATATTTATAAAATTGTGTAAGTTGTAGCCATTTGCTTTGTGGTCGCAATACACTTTGAACTTGTAAAAACTTGTACATAATGATATACCAGTATCATCATGTCACACTCATACGCGCAGTAGAAATTCTTCGTGAAGACAGCGCAATTCCCTATGTACCTTTTATACAACAAAGTTTTAAGCAATGACGCTATGAAACCATCTAAACTGGAGGATCATCTGAGAAGATGTCACCCTCATAAAACAGGTAAAGATTTGAAATACTTTCAAACACTTAAAGATAAAATTCAGAAGAGACCCACGGTGGACAGAATGTTCGCTTCGACGTCACAAAGAGACGATGATGGTTTGCGGGCGTCTTACAATATCTCACTACTTTAGCAAAATCCGGAAAACCACATACTATCGGAGAAAAGTTAATTGTGCCAGCCATTGAAGAGTTTTAAAAACTATTTTACACAAACTTGCATCTGATATCATTAAAAGAATTTCTGTAAGCAACAACACAGTTGAAAGACGCCATTGATGGAAATGAGTTTGATAATGAGAGCTTCTTCTTCTATAAGCAGGACGGTCAACTTTCACCTTGTAATGAAGCATCAATATTTGGCAAAATATGTTCGTTTCACTTGAGTCAAAGAAAACTACAACGTAAAGAACTGCACTTCGCGACAAACTTTGAAACCGACATTAAAGGCGAATCAATATTTGATGTTTTGAAGGATTACTTCAAAGAAAAAACAATCCACTTCATCATATAATCTCAGTAACTACAGATGCGAGCACCTGCCATGTTTGGGAGTTATTGTGGATTTATAAGCTATTTAAAACAAAATGTACCCGGGGTGTTAGCAATACACTGCTTCATTCATCGACAACATTTAGTTGCTAAAAATCTGAATGTTAGATTGCATGAATCTCTTCAATCAGTCATTCATGCAGTAAACCGAATCCGAAACAACATGTTGAATACGAGGTTTATTTGCGAAGTTGTGTGAAGGAAATGACGAGAACTTTCATCAATTACTCCTTCACACTGAAGTACGCGCTGGCTGTCAAAAGGCTTATGTTTGACCAGATTTTTTGCACTTTTTGAGGACATATTAATTAGAGTTTTTCTGGATGCCAGAAGTCCAATTGTTAAAAGAAAATTTAATCATAGTGGAAACAGACATTGTCTATTCTTAACAGATGTGTTTTACTAAATTTAATGAGGTTAACTTGCAGTTACAAGGTGATCAGTCTAAATTTGACTTAAAAACAAAGTCGCATCATCTTCAGCGTTCTCTTGCTCAGATTAAGCTTAATGAAAAAACATTGACGGCAGAGAATTTTCGCCAGTTCCCCAATATTGTCAACGAGACAAGACTGTCAGAAAGAACGCACATTCAAACTACGTTCAACTTTTAAAATTCCCTTTTCACATTTTGATAACCTGGGTTTGAGGCATCGATTTCACTTGATGGTAATACCACGTGGATAATCAATCATATGTGACATTGAAGAAACGGATGTCATATTTACAAGAGGAACTGATCGAAATAAGCACTAACGGACGAACTTTAGGTACAGTTTAGAAACGAATATCAGCAATTCTGGCTTCAAAAAGACATCCTAGTACTATCCCGGTATTATTGGAGTATCGCGAGAAAGTTTTTAATTGTCTTCCAGTCTCTTATAACCTAGTGAAAGGGTTCCAGCGCCGGTGCAATCTCCTGCAAACAATAAAAGAAAAAAGAAAACCAGAACTGGGACATCTTAACGAGGAGATTTTGAGAATTAAACATAACTAAATTGATGCCAAAACTGCGTTTAACTTTATTATTAGAGGCATCAGGTTCATCTTCCCACTACATAAGCTTTATTTTTTGCTTAGTTATTTTATGTAACAGATACTAACAACCTCGTTAAACATATAAATACCCTCTATTCAGATTTTGAAACTAGGTTTGAGGAATGTTTTTGACTAGTGGTAATCCACAGATGGCTGCTCAATCCATATATGACATCATAAAGAAAGGAATTCATAATTAAGAGATCTTGATCGGAATTAAGCACTATCGAGAACTTTACGGTACAGTTGAGAAATGCTATCAGAATCCCAAGATTTCCTGGCTTCAAACAAGACAATACCTGTTAGTGTATCCCGTATTATGGAGTACGCGAAGAAAGTTTTTAAAATTGAACTTTCCATCTTATTCTTATGAAGGGTTCAGCGCGATTGCAACTCCTAAGCAAAAAAAAAAAACTAAAAAAAAAAAACTGGAAAGATTTGATAAACCTAACTAAATTGATGCAAAATGTTGAAAATTTATTAAACATCAGGTTCATCCCTCCCACTAAAACCATTTATTTTTTGCTTAGTTATTTTATGTAACAGATACTAAATTTTAATTTGGTTCGTTTTATTTCAATTTAATTAATAAATGTTAAAACTCAACATGTGAAGTTGATGAATTTGCAAAAAATCAATATCAGGTTAGCAGGGGGTCTACCCAAAACACCGAAAATCATGGCAAGTGGTCTATGAGACAAAAAAGTTTGGGAACCTCATTCTTAACACCATTTCCTGCCAACCCCCACCTCTAATTCTTCCATACCCCATCCATATACAAATTGAATAAGCCAAGGAGACATAACACAACCCTGCCTCATTCCGCTATTAATACTAAATCAATCACTTTTTACACCATTTATTCTTACACAATGCTCACTATCAATATATGGCGGGTTTTGAATTCTTCAGAAAGCCTAGCCACCAACCCATATATACTAACACCTGCCATAAAGCTTCCTCTATAACCCTATCATACGCCTGTTGCAAAAATCCATAAAACCTAAATACAATTTATTCTTCTTCTTAATCATTTTCTCCAATCATTTGTTGTCAATGTAAAAGATTTGATCCACACCCTCCACCACTCCTAAACGCACCTTGTTCTTCACCCTAATCTTCAAATCAGTCCTTCAGTCATTTGACGCACTCTTCGAGCCAACACCAGCAGTATATTGCCCTACAACACTCATAAACTAATTCCCCTATAATTTCTACAGTTCCTTTATATCTCCCTTACCCTTATAATAAGGGATATCACTGCTCCCCTCAATCTCAGAACATAGCCCTCCATTAAACGCTTTTATTACACATAACTTCCAAACCACATCAATCACCATCTCGCCTCTTGATCAATTTTACCAGTATTTTCATCTATAACCTGTCAGATTTACCATTCCTCACTCTACCCATTACCTCCCTTGCTAATAACCTCATCCCAAAAATACCTATTCCTTTTGCACCATCAAACACTAGCAACCTCTCCCCATTACTGTAATATAGCACTTTCAACACTGTTCTTTCCACCTCCGCTCACATCCACTTTCGACAGGTTACAAAAAGCACCATCCCTATTCATGTTATTCTAAGCAGGTTCCCCTTATTTCTCATTCTTAACCTTTTCGCGCTTCCTTCAGAAGAGCTTCCTATTCTTGTAAAGTCCCCGTCATCCTCCTTCCAAACTGTTCATTTACTACTTCCTTTCTCCTAACGTAATGCACCTTTTGGGTATGTCGTTTTTCCTCTTTGATATATCCAAGCATCTCTTTGGAAATTCATCATTGGCTTTTTGTACATTCAAACACGCTTTTTTTTACTTTTTAACCCACTTGCAGTCTACTGCTTCATTCCACCACTCACTGAACATTCTTACTTCCTACTGTTAGCACATCCCCACATACTTCTTTGCACTGCTAACAATTGCTTCCTTCAGTTGCTCCCAGATTTGTTCAAGTTTAAAACTTGTTCACAATTCAACTGATTTACTTGCGACGCTCTTACATACTTATCCACTGTATTACCTTGTTCCACTTAACTTCTCACTCTTAATTTTTACCCACTTCTTCCTGATCACCTTCCTCTCCATCCAAGCCCCCACTAACTTAATTTTACATAGAACAAACCATAATGTCCGATAATCCCATTTCTAAACGCCTTCACAGATTTAACATCCAACACATAGCTCAAATCTCCTTCTTCAGCAACACAAATCATCATACTTTTCAGCTTCGAGATGCATCTACCTACTACCAACCGTAGTATACTCTTATGATACTCTTGTGTTTAAAGAAAGTATTACTACACAAGCCTCTCTCCTCACAGAAAACAAATCACCTCCACCATTCTCATTTATCTCCCGAACACCATCAATAACCACCTGTTATAAAAATCCCTTTTTTGATCACCTACCAACCATTCAGGTCCCCCAAAACTATGAAATCTTGAAACTCCTACTCACCCCATTCTAAACATCATTCAATTATCCAAAAAAATTCATACTCTCTTCAAGAATTCACCCTCAGATAGACCATAAGTCAAAACTACACTATACCTTGACCTTTTCAAACCTTAATTTAGCGATTAGAATTCTGAGGACTCAACAAGCACAAATCACAGCGAGCAAATCAAATATGCCCTCGTTCTATATATATATATATATATATTTATTATTATATATATATATATATATATGATAATATTATTATTATAATAGTATAATATATATAATGAAATATATATATATATATTATTAATATTATTATATATATAAATAATATGATTTTATTAATATATCAGTATCATAA
>JABUQX010055993.1:0-22500 GCA_015478945.1 Trachelipus rathkii
ATAATATATATATATAATATATATATAGTATATATATATATTAATATATATATATATATATATATAAGTATATATATATAATTAATATAGAGAGAGGAGAGGAGAGGAGAGAAGATGAAGAGAAGAGAAGAGAAGAGTAGAGAAGTAGAAGAAAGTAAGAGAGGAGAGAGAGAGGGAGAGAGTGAGTTATATTCTTAAATTTACTAAATAATTTATTATATGATTTTATTATTGTTGCGATTACAAATCATGTCACTAGCATCAATACAATAATTTTATATATATTAGGATCACAAGGATCAAAAAAATATATAACCCTACTTTTCAATAATATAATATCTATATAATATATAATATAGAATATAGTATCTAATTATTTCATAACATTATAAATTATAATAATTAATAAAAAATTAATAATTAATTCATTAAAAATAATAGTTTACAAGCCTTTTAATAAATAACAGTGCAAATCATAAACTGACCCCTCGCTACCTGAGTGATAAAATATTATAAACATCATATATATATATATATATATATATATATAAGTTATCACCCTCAAGAAGCTTCCGTGTCGGCCCGCCGCCTACTCAATATTATTATTGAGTGCTCTGCGGCATAAAATATACAGTCACGCTTGCGCATAGTTTCATTGCCATGTGTGACGGTACTGAGGTGCGCTTCAAGCGAGAGCCATATCAGTTGCTCACATAACTTACTTGTTTCTCGTCTATACTCATATAGTCAGCCTAGCGTCACTATGCGCCTTTGCGCCTCGATCATTTATTATTCGACTAGCTTGAGTGGATTGTTCGACTAAATTATTTATTTGCAAAGTAAACTTTTAGTGCGATTAATAAAAGCAAATGCTTTTATATATAAGGAAGAAAACACATTATTAATATTGTAAATTAATTAACCTACCGAGTAATAACTAAATACTATTACATACTGTCCACTCTTCCACCTCCATTAGTCTATAGAGTTGATCCTATTGAGGTTTACCTCACAGGTATATTAAGGTTACAGTATATATATTAATCAAACGAGGCGCTGAATGAAAGTTGATAGAATTTTCTAGGAGTATCTCGAGCTCATGACTCAGACCATTTGGTGGAGTTACTCGTAGTTAAGAATACTATTTTCTGAGAACTAGTTATATATAAAAAATTATTCTATAATAGGCTATCAGTTCAGAAAAGTTAAATTAAGTTAGGTTTTTTTAAGAAAATTGTTTAGTAGGCATAGAGCTTCTTATGACATAAATATATATAATTATATATATATATATATATATATATTATTAATATATATATATATTATATATATTAATTATATATATATATATACTATATATAGATATATTATATCTATATATATATATATATATATATATATATATATATATTATATATATATATATATATATATATAATATATATATATATATATATATATATATATCGGGGTCGGTGCTGTGTGTGGCAGGGGTTGGTGCGGTGCTACGCTGGGCTGAGAGGGGCAGGGCTAACGCTAACGATAAAGAATATAAATAAAATAAAGAAATAAACATAAATGAAAATAAAATATAAAATTAATAATATAATAATAATAATATATATAAATAATATACTTAATAATATAATAATAAATAGATAATATAATAATAATAATAAAATTAAATATAAAAAATATATATAATAATTAATAATATAATTAATACAGCGTTTGATTATATACAGTTTATTTCGAGTCAATATCGAACATACACCTGTTCGATTGGCCCCATTCAATCGCGTTAGGTCATAATCATATCGTGAGAGCTCTATCTGGAAATTGGGAAGTATATACTTCCGCAAAACCTGGACGAACTCCATCGTATTTATTCTGGTCACTCTCCTATCTGCGCATGCCGCTCGGAACGCTGAGTGGAACTATATATTACCCTTAGTAAATTCATACTCTTATATAGCGAACTTGAGAAAAACTCACCGAGGTAATTCAAGTTTTAAATTAATATATACCAATATAGTAGCAATTATAAAGTTTCATTAATCGAAATCTACAACCGTCTTCCGATGAAATCATGAAGCGAGACAGCCGTTATCCATATAACTTATTATATATTAATATAATATATAATTATATATATTATTATATATTTATATATATTATATATTATATATATATAATATATATATATAAACATATATTAATATTAATATATATTAATATATATATATATATAATATAATTAATATTATATATATATAAATATATATATTAATCTAATATAATTATAATATATATATATAATATATACTTATATTATATTATATAATATATAATATATATATATATATTATATTATATTTAATATTATATATATATTATATATAATAAATATAAATATTATAGTTTTTTACATATAACTGAGGTTTTTAATAACTGATACATAAGTTTATGCCAAGCTCTAAGTTCTAAACTTATTAAGGGTAAATAAAAAAATGCTTTGTTCCTTAGTTTCATTTTAAATAGGCTCAGCGGCTATAGGCGCAGAGAATTGGCTGTGCGCCTTTGCTTAGTCGCCTTATTATATTAAAAATTTGATTGCGATATATATACCTTTGACTCACCTACGATATTGATAGTTAGCGTCACATAGGGTACCTGACATATGGCACGCAATCATCGAGTGAGCGCAACGCCCTAGCTCAATGATTATATATATATATATAAATATATATATATATATATAATATCATTATATTATATATATATATATAATATTATCTTAATATAAGTATGCCTAATTTTTGAGCTAAATCAACTAATTTTTAATAGATATATATAAAACCTATATATAAATAATAGTTAATATATAATATTCTCTATTTTTTATTATATGATAAGATTTAATTAGTTAATTTTAACCTTTTATTTATCTTTAACCACTTAGGGAAATATATAATTTATTAGTTAATAATTATAATTCATAATTACATTTAATAAATTAAATGACCAATTTTGTCCTATTTTTTTGTTAAAAAAAAATTCCTTCTATATTTAGGTTAAAATACTAAAAATGTAGAATTTTGAATACAAATAATTATCATTTAATTTATAATTATGTAGTCAAAGCATTGATACTATCTTAAATTTTAGATGCATAAAACTTAACACATATCTCCGTTCTTGAGTGCATCCGTATTTTTTGGGTAACCGAATAACATTATGATATCCCTCCAGATTCTGAAGAGTTTTCCTACTTTTATCTCACACGGAAAAACGGGGGGTATGCTTATCTAAAAGTCATTAATAATATTTTTACTTTATTCAAGTGAGATCACATCTCATATGTCTCAGACAGAGAAACCCATTCTTCATCCGTATGTCATCCACTTATGCGCTTATAGGGAAGGGAGAAGATATACCAAAATTTTTAGAGAATTAGGCTCATAATTTATTAATATAGCATGGACTATATTATAGACCTCGTGGAATAAGATACGGAATCACATCTTCTGAGAAAGTGGTTACTTCAGCAAAATCATCAATAATAATATCGTGATCAGCCGATATAGAGAGAGAGGAGAGTTCCCTTTGCTTGCTGTTTTTAAAAGTCTGTTCTCATTATTCTCTGTCTCAGATCTCGCGAACAAACGAGCCCAATGTGCTCACGAAGCAAAGCAGAGTGAAGACAGCACACTGATTCAAGTTAAATGATTGGAAATCAGTATCTATATATATTGTATATAATCATGACACACTCCAGTATAAAACTGCGGCCTGTAGTGAGAACATTCTGGTGATAAATGAGAAAATCTGAAGATTGGGTTCTCTAGAGAGAGAAGGTAGAGTCAACACGTGTGAATTTTCTATAATCGCATCTATTTAATTAAACTCACATCAGTGTGCATAGTTAGATTAATTATTAGTACTTATAATATATACGAATTTTCCTGACCCTTACTAACACCCTATTTAATTTGGTTCTCGTAAACGACACGTCTAAAATCACCCTAATTTTTCGTTATTTATTAATACCGACATTATAATAAGTAATATTATTATATATATTCGGGGAAGGATATATATATATATCGTTAAAATATGGGGAGTAAAGAATTATTTCATCACTATAGTATTATTTGGTGTAAGATACATTGAAAGATATTTATTTATTATTTATTTATTTTTTTAAACAAAATTTTTTTTAAATAACTAAATTATATTCATGGCTTATCGATATTAAGTAATAAATATTGAAATTAATCGATATATCGCACAAAATATCGATATCTTCGGGGTAATATTATCTTTTTGGCCATTGGCTTAAGACTCATCTATCCTCGCCAAGCTTTTTTATTCTGATGAGAACCTCATGTAACCCATCAAGAAATGTATGGTGTTATAAAGCAAGTTGTATAGAGCTAACTCGTATGAAAAGCGGGTTATGTCTATCAGCTAATATTGTCATTATATTCATAAACCATAGACTAGAATAACCCTGAGAAGTACTAGCTATTTTTTTACTTACAATTTTCCTTATTATCGAGTGCTGAGGATAAATAACTAGAGATTAGAACTTGTAGCCAAGTCCCATTCCAGATATAAGCTCGCGTGTAGTTTTTAGGTGTACTTTTATACTATAACTGGGAGCTTCTATTTATCAACCATTACATATTTATATATGGGGATATTAATTAGCTACTGGGTGAGATTATGGCCATTGAAATTATCCTTGTGGACTTCTAATAATTTGTTATCAATTACAATATAAACAACAAATTTTTTATAATGATATTTTAGCAAATTTTATTCAAGTAAATCAATTTGCCGGGTATTGTTTCTAAGCATGCTAAGGTTTTGAATGAATCAACTAATATTGAGTGAGTAGGCAATATGTAAATATATGTAAGAGCATCTTTATTGTTTAAATAAATATTTTATAAAATAGTTGATATGATTCTTGTCTGTTTTATATTTAAACATCATAGTTTCTACATATCCTTGAATATAAAATCTGTGCTGTTGGATAAATTAATAATCTAGTTTGATATTTGACTTTTACATACTTAGTGAGCAATAGCTTGAGAGAGCGAGTGTGATTAAAATAATGGACCACGAATTTGGTTTGCATATGCGATATTAATTTTATTTTTACACTCCACGTCTCTTTGAGTTAAACTAAGTATGGCATCAATATGTGAGAGAACTTAATATCAAAGAGTGTAAAAAGAAATATGGTATTATCCATTGTAAATCTTATGTCTATCTATACTGTGATGTCATCCGGTATGACTCACGCGATCCAAGCTAATCCTCGCATAGCATTCTTTGCTTCTTAATCCTGTGAGCATAACCACTAAAGTCATTAATAATTTATCTAAGTATATATATGAGCGTGAGTGAGATGTATCATGTATCTCATAACATTCTATGAAGTATAATGTATCTACTCGTAGAGTCTATATAATGATTCTCTTCTATCTTTCTGAGTTTACGATGATGCAAAGATGTGTGCAGTAACAGACCTGTGACGGTGAAGAGGTAATTTATTACATGCATTTATTTTAAATAGCTCCACTATGTGAAGATGACGATGGGAGAGCAATAAAAAGGAAGAGAATAGCTGTTCACCTATCATTCAGTACTTACGATACTATATACACAAAAGGTGAATAGGAAATTCTTAGACTCTAGCGTAAAAGATGCGCCCGGCTGCATCCAGTGTCTATAAGATTAAATAGCTAGATATTATATGGAAGGAGATAACTGGATATGTTTAATTTCTATTCTCTTATTATATGGCACAGTTGAAATATATAGTGGTGCATTATTTAGGAGAGCACTAATATCGTATAATCATTCAGAAGGAATATAAATATTCTATGTTTCTCTAAGATTCTCAGATCTGAGTAGATTAATCCCAATTGCACGATGAAAGCTGTGCTAAAAATAATGGCTATTAAAAATAGAGACTTTCAAAGAATGAGCAAAATGGAGGTTCAACATGAGAATTCCGAGACTAGATAATCAGATTTCAAATTCTGCAAACGATTACACTGCGCAATAGCAACTTTTCTGGATCCTAGATACAAAACCAAATTTATTGAAACCACGTGTTTCACAGCGGGTTAATAATTGTATTTAGTAATGCCTATGCTGCAAAGGCAGAAATTCTGCCAGCCAATTAAAAGGGAAAAGAGCTACAAAAAACACACATTACCATTTGTTTGCGAAACCATTTCGAATCCATGAACATCTTTTTAGCTTCTAGCAGCAAATGAGAGTCTCTGTTCAGAGGTATCAAAGACACTGTCATTGATCGAAGATTATCAAAAGAGAAAACTCTTGGAATCGGATAAAGATTCATTGATTTGATGAGATAATTGTAAAAGTTTTCCACATCTTGCAGAACTCACGAGGGAATACTTAGCATGCCCTTCAACAAGTGTCGCTAGTGAGCGTCTTTTCAGCGGTGCAACGATCTCATTTACGTAAGAAAAGAGAAGCAAACTCTCCCTTGAAAAAGGCTCAGAAGCTTTTGTTTTTGAACCCCATAATTTGAGAATTATTAATTTCAAAGTATTATATATATATATATATATATATACCTTTTTTTCCCAATGGGTGGAGGGCTGGGGAAAGAGATTGGTGGGTGCAAAAGAGTTGGGTGCACGTCCCGCAAAATCTGGTAAAACATATTATACACGAGGTGGGGCACGATCCGTTACTTCCGTTACTAACGGAATAAAGTTTTTTCAGTAACGAAAGTAACGCTCGTTACTTTTCTTTCATGTAACGCTCCGAATAAGTTCCGTTATATTTTTCTCCGTTACTTTTTAGTCCGTTACATTTTGTTCGACTTTCTTTGACCACCCCGATCAAGCTAAAAAATCCTTTTTAATATATATATATATATATATATATATAATATATTATTATATATATATTATATAATATATAATATATATATATAATATATATATATATATTATAATTATATCTATATATATATATATATATATATATATACTAATATATATATATATATATATATATATATATATATATATATAAGGAATAAGGGGAATTGGCATAGAATAATGAATAGGGAGGTGCTTTCGTAAACTGATGAGATGAATGGACCTAAAGTGTGGATGGGAACACTTCGAAAAATCTGCCTAACATTGGCAGTAAATGAAGAGGTTGATAGTGAATGTGTGTGGTTTGATGATGCAAGGAATAGGTTCTTTTTTGGGATGAGGTCATTTTAAGGAAGGAAGGTAATGTGTAGAGCACAGAAAAGTTGAAGAATGATAACGGAGGCGAGATGGTGATTGATTGGATTTGGAATTTGTGTAACAATTTATGGAGAGCATAGTTCTGAGGGATTGGAGGAGAGCAGTTATAGTACCCTTATATAAGGGTAAATGAGATAAGGGTAACTGTAGGAATTATAGGGAAATTAGTTTATTAAGTGTAGTAGGGAAGATATATACTTATATTTTGGTCGAAAGAATGCGTAGAGTGATTGAAGGACTGATTGTGAAGAACAAGGTTGCTTTAGAATTTGTAGAAGATGTGTGGATCAAATCTTTACATTGAAAAAAATGATTGAAAAAATAGAGGGAGGAGAAGAATAAATTGTATTTAGGTTTTCTGTATTTGCAAACAGGCGTATGAAATGATTAATACGGAAGCTCTATGAAAGGTGTTATTGATATATAGTGCTGGTGGTAAGCTTCTGAATGGAATCAGAAGTATATATGACGATAGTAAAGCGTGTGTAAGAATATATGGAGTTACAAGTGATAGTTTTAATATTAATAGCGGAGTGAGGCAGGGATGTACTATGTCTTCTTGGTTATTCAATTTGCATATGGATGGAGTTATGAAAGAATTAGAGTTGGGATGGTATTAGAATCAGTGTTGTGGAGTCGTTTCAAAAATTTTCGGCGACTCCGACTCCGATTCGCATGCACCCTCTTCAAAAATTACAGACTCCGACTCCACTCTCTAAAATTACACGACTCCGCGACTCCGACTCCACAACCTCGGTTAAAATAATGGAGACTGGAAGAGAGTGGAGGATGCCCTACCTATTATATGAGGGGGGATTTGGTTTGTGTGGCGAATCTGAGAGAGGTTTGAGAGGATTGGTAGAGAGATTTGGCAGGGGTTGTAAGCGTAGATAAGAGTAAGGTTATGTTGTGAGTGAGGACAGTCCCTCGTGTGAAGTTATGTTAGATGGTGGACAGCTGGAACAAGGTCTGGGCTTAAATATTTAGTATATACTGTATGATGGATGAAAAGGGAAACGGATGAATTGCAAGAGTGGTAGTAGGAAAGTTGTGAAAGCAGGAAGGTGGTCTGGTGCAATTAAATCGTTTGTGGATGGCAAAGGGACTAAGTCTTGAGTACGATAGGGTCTTACATAAGGGTAAGTTGTTACCTAATAATAATTATAATGTTGAAAATTTAATATATCGGAACCAATAATTGTAAGATACCGTAATTAATGTCATATTGAAAAGCTAAAAATAACGGATAACGGAGTAACGCCACTTCGTTACTTTTCCTTCAAAGAAACGGAATAACGATAACGGAATTACTTTTTCCGAGTAAAGGAGTATCAATAATTTAATTACTTTTTTTTGAGTAACGATGCCCTCCTCTTGCATATATATATATATATATATATTATATATATATATATATATATATATATATATTATTAATATATAATATAATATATATATATTATAATATATATATATATATATATTATATATATATATATATATAATTATATAATATATAATATATATTATTATAATATATATATATTATATATATAATATATATATATATATAATTATGTTAAATATTGCATATAATCGCAATTAATAAGATTTAAATAAAGAAAGAACATTTTAACTGGGGAAAGGTAAAAAATTTCTGCCTTCTCCGCGGATTGGACACCGCCAATTTGCGAATTGAGGACAATATACCCGTGCTTTAACGACTGAGCTATCCTCCAACCCCAAAAAAGTTGATTCAAGACCAGTTATAAAGCAACCGAGCTCCCTTCAAGGCGAAATCACAGGTGTCCAGCCTGTCCTATAAGTCGGTTCTTTAATATTGTAGATGTTAAATATTGCATATTAATCGCAATTATATAAGATGTAAATAAAGAAGACATTTAATGGGAAAAGGTACAGGAATTTAATGCGCTCTCCGGGATTGAACGCCGCCATGTTGCGAATGAGGACAATATACCCGTGCTTTTACGACTGAGCTATCCTCCAACCCCAAAAAAAGTTTGGATTCAAGACAGTTATACCAGCAACCGAGCTCCCTTCAAGGCGACATCACCAGGTGTCCAGCCTGTCCTATCCCCGGGTATATTGTCCTCATTTGCAACATGAGCGGTGGTTTCAATCCCGGGAGGCAGTAAACTTCTTTACTTCCATTAAAATGTCTTTCTTATTTACATCTTATATAATTGCGATTATATGCAATATTTAACATCTACATATAAAGAACGAGGGATAGGACAGGCTGGACAGCTGGTGATGTAGCCCTTGAAGGGAGCTCGTTGTTTATAACTGTCTTGAATCCAACTTTTTTTGGGTGGAGGATAGCTCAGTCGTAAAGCACCGGGTATATTGTCCTCATTCGCAAAATGCGGTGGTTCAATCCCAGAGAAGGCAGTAAATTCTTTACCTTCCCATTATATGTTCTTTCCTTATTTTACATCTTATATAATTGCGATTATTATGCAATATTTAACATCTACAATATAAAGAACGAGAGATAGGACAGGCTGAACACCTGGTGATGTCGCCTTGAAGGGGCTCGGTTGCTTTTATACTGTTCTTGAATCCAACTTTTTTTGGTTGGAGGGACTAGCTTCAGTCGTAAAGCCACCGGGTATATTTGTCCTCATTCGCCAACAATGGCGGGGTTCAATCCGGAGAAGGCAGTAAATTATTTCTCTTCCTTCTCTATATTTTTTTTTATATATAATATATATATATATATATATATATATATATATATATATATATATATATATATATATATTATATAATATATATTATATATATATATATATATATATATATATATATATATATATAATATATATATATATATATAATATATATATATAATATTATATATATATATATATATATATACTTATATATATGAAGTTTGTTTCTAAGTACTCTTAAAAACATAACTATCCGCGGAGTGATCTTTTAAACTATCCGCATCCGGCGGATAGTGAAAAATCACTATCCGCTTACACCTCTAATATATATATATATATATACTATATATATATATATATATAATATATAATATATATATATATCTATATATATATATATATATAATATATATATATTTATTATATATATATAATATAATATATATATATATATTATATATATATATATATATATATATATATATATTTGGTGAAGAAAAGGTGGCGTTAGAAGTGGTAGAGGGTGTGTAGATCAAATCTTTACATTGAAAAATGATTGAGAAAATGAAATAGAAGAAGAATACATTCGTATTTAGGTTTTATGGATTCGCAACAGGCGTATGATAGATTAATAGGGAAGCTCTATGGCAGGTGTTAGTGATATATGGTATTGGTGGTTGGCTTCTCTGAACGGAATCAAAAGTATATATGACGTTAGTGAGGCGTGTATGAATAAATGGTTTCGAATTGTGTTGGTTTAGATATTAATAGCGGGAGTGAGGCCAGGGATTGACTGTCTCCTTGGTTATTCAATTTGTATATGGATGGGGTTATGAAAGAATTAGAAGTGGGGGTGGCAGGAGATTGTATTAGAATGACGGAGAATGAAACAGAGTGGAGGGTGTCTTAAATATTATACGCGGATGATTTGGTTTTGTGCGGTGAATTTGAAGGGAGTTTGAGAGGATTGGGTAGAGGAGATTGTACGCGGTGTATAAAAGGAGGGTTTGAAAGTAAACGTAGATAAGAGAGGTTATGGTTGTGAGTGAACGACAGTTCTCGGTGTGAAGTTATGTTAGATGGTGAGTAGCTGGAACAAGTGTCTGAGTTTAAATATTTAGGATATATGTTGGATAAAGAGGGAACGGATGATGCAGTGTAATAGGAAAGTTGTGAATGGCAGGAAGGTGGTTGGTGCAATTAAATCATTGGTGAATGTAAAGGTGTCGACCAGATCTCGATTGCGCTAGGGTCTTACATGAGGGTATTTTGTTACCTGTGTTAATGTATAGTAGTGAGATTATGGTCTGGAATAAGAGGTATAGATCTAAAGTACAATGTGTTCAGATGAACAATCTTAAATTGCGTGTTAGGTGAGAAGAATTGATAAAATGAAGAATGAACGTATTAGAGAGTTGTATGGTGTGAAAAAAGGGATAAATGAGAGAATAGATGAAAGTATGTTGAGATGGTTTGGTCATGTGGAAAGGATGGATGATAGTCGGTTGTTTAAGCGGCTGTATAGTAATGAGTGTGCTGGGAATCGACCGGCTGAGAGACCTAAGAAAAAGTGGATTGAGTCAGCAAAGGAATGCCTGGAGGAGAAAAATGTGAGTTTGGCAGAGGCGAGAAGAAAGGTGCATAATCAGAGTAAATGGCGGGGTTTTGAGGGAGTATAGTTATGGCACACCTGGGCCAAGGGATGAACCCTACAATGACGAGATGCCATATTGAGGTTCCGTCGCGGTCATGTGATGCTCTGGGGTGGATTTTCTGACTGCGACGAGCTCTCGGTAATAGGTATAAGCTGGGTTTCTTTTCGACTTGTGTCAAATTCTTCTACTACTTTTCTGTTTCCAGTGAATGTCATGCACCTTACCCAGTCTTGGAGAAAGAAGAAGAATAATAATTTTTTTTTTTTTGAGTGGATGTACAGGGACCTCCACAGCACACAAGAATGCGGCTATACGGTGTTAGTAAACTAACGACAGGGAAAATCCCTAACGGAACGGAAGAGGAACAAAGCCGAGATGGTTAGATCTTGTATGCACACGATTAGACTCTCGAATTTCCAAACTACTGAGAGCATATAAGCGATTACTACGCGAAATGAAGAAATATCAGTCGAGTTCACTCATCCAGAGATTTGTGGCCGAGAGTGGCTCTAGAATCATCCGAGTATAATCGGCTACATTCCACGCAGTCAGACATGAAAATATACTTGCTCTTACTAAGTAGGTCGAGAATGGTGAGTCACTCACGCATATTCACAAAGACATGTATATATATATAAACGTAAACTGAGAGGAACGATTGGAGGTAGACAATAAATAAACGGGCAGTGAGTCCGGAGAACCCGCCAGCCGTGAACATAATAGTAATTCATATATAGGGTATGAGAATGGTATGGTGCCCTAGAATATAATATATATATATATATATATATACGCAAACTAGTAAGGCAAGGACCATCACTCCTCATGGAGGATGACTCCTGCTGCAGATATGTGAAGACCAACCTGAGAAAAGTACGGGTTGACGTTCCGAAGTTTGGCGCCACGAGCATCCTATCTCAGCTCCAATACAATGATATAGCTAAGCCAGATAAGGAAACTCACTCATGGACGTGAGGAGATGGAAGAAATCTGGATAGCATGTAGGAATATATAAATTAAATAATTAAATAATAATATAATATATAATATATATATATATATATTATATATATATAATATATATATATATAATATAATATATATATATATATTAATATATATTATTTTTTTTTTTTTATTTTTTTTATTATTTATTTTTTTTTTATTTTTTTTAACGTTAATTACATCATACCGGTGAGCTTACATCAGGCAAAGCCCATTCTAAGAGGGGGAGTGTTAAATAATTCAACAACAATTCAACTAACACAAATATACGTCACAGTAATGAAGCACAGACGCGGCGTTTAAAGTGGGGAGATTAAATTGTGAGAAGTTAAGGAAACAAGAAAGATGGAAGGAATTCCACAGAACAGAGGTGCAGGAAAGAAGTAGAGGTGAGTCACCCTAGTGACAGCGTGAGAATACTCACTAGTCTGGAGTTTGTACTGATATCATAAAACAACAAAACTCAGTGCCGACACAGCAAACTATACCTACCTTGTGCTATACTCACGAGGTGAGCGCTTATAAAGGTGTATAAGTGGCATACGTACGATGGAAATAGTATTCCCTCTCAGAGACACATTGCCTATACGTCATATATAACGGTATCATATATATATATATATAATATTATATATATATATATATATATATATTATATATATATATAATATATTATATATTTATATATATATATTATATATATATATAGTAATATATAATATATTATATTATATAATATATATATATATATATATATTATATATACTATAATATATATATATATTAATAATATATATATATTATTAATATATTATATATATATAAGTATATATTATAATATATATTAATATATAATTAATATTATATATTATATTATATTATATAATATATTATATATTATATATATAATATTATATTACTTACTGTCTTATACTGTCTCTTACTACTACTATACAGGTTAGAGTCTGGGTCTTGTTAAAAATCACCACGACCTGTCAGTAGGCACTCAAGCATGCGTCTCCTACTATCTCAGTGAGGCTCTGTCTTCCACAGTCCTTTCTCTCATCTTAGTTATATTCTTACACGAGGCAAAGCCATTACTCCTAATCACGAATTACTCGACACCTGAGACTCCCACTCACTCCATATCACTCTTCCTTGCGTCTTCCTCTGAGTCTTCTTCCATCTTAGGTACTGTCCACTCCCATCGTTTCCCTTCGCCCAGCTCTATACCTCTACTTAGGCATCCTTTCCTAAAATCTCCCACCATCTGAATTTTGTGACCAATCATTCTACCTCCTCACCAATAGGTGTACCATTATCGTACTTTCTCCTATATCATGACTTTTATACATTCCTATTTACTCTAATCTAGCACTAGTTCATTTCCAATTATTGCTCTCAAGATCTTCATTCATCCTCGCATGCCTGTATCTATACTACTATTATTATACCCATTTATTATTGGTAGTACACTACCAATGGTCTCTGCACCGTGAGTATATCAATACATAGTGATGCTAACACTCCTTCGTAATTTCTTTATCATCGCATTACATACCCATATATATTGGGTCCTTCTATACAAAGGTATAACATAAGCTCTTTACCACTTCACTTTATAAAACTTTCGTTATCCTGTTAGCGTGATCTTTGCTCTACACCCCACTCTATACTCTCTACTGTATATACTTCCATCCCAGGTATTTAAATTTTTAACTTTCTTCAGCTCTCTCCATTTACCTATATGATCTCTCAATCACTCCCTTCACCCTACTCTTATGTTCTACCATCATCCCTTCAGTATGCCTCAATGTTCTAATATTGTAGTCCCTATTGCTCCAATATATTAAGGGTTACGTATTCACATCGTAGGAATATTTAAACTACATGGTATAAGTTATTCTCCACATACATGACAGGATTAAAACGTTTCTACTAACATACAGCTGAAACTAAATGATGTGATTCTAATTCCATTTCCTTTTTCTTAGTTGTTTCAGCTGCTTATTTAGTGGTATCGACAAAATCGATTCAAAAATCTATTTACAATCAATATATTCATTGTCAAAAACTTAAAAAATTTTGAAAAATCAGTCAAGATTTTTCAGACTTTTATGAAAATACTCAATCTCAGTAACGATCGTTTAAGAGTATAAAAATACTATATATAATTATTGCACACTAAAAGTGCTAGAATATATAATGATACAATAATAGTCAAATGGAAGTGTTCGTAATGTTTCACACTCCAAGGAATTAATATCTATATTGTCTACGTGAAATAATAAGATAAACAATTCCCCTCACGTGACATTACAAAATTTTATACCTAATTATCATTATGTTACGTCTTATATCATATTTAATGAATAAAAAAAACTTTATGTCTAGTAATAGTAAACTAGTACGCAGAAAACAAAATTTATATAAATAACTTATATATAATCAAGAAACATGCACATAGCATTCTTTATAGCTTTACATTCTTTCACTATTAGTATATTTATGATACACATTATCATGTCCTATTTTATATGACTTATATTAATATATATACGCTTCACTATATATTAATATGAGTTAAGTAACAAATGAAAATATTGTTCTTAGCTATAACAGTATCACCTTTTGGTCATTTTAATTAATGTTAATTTTTTAACATCTATTATACAGTCATGTTAACTTCTTGTTCGTGTTTAGTATTACATAACTTATTTCTATTGTGTGAGAAAGTGAGGAGTGAGTATTATAGCAATTATTATATAAATATACTATTTAAAATATTAGAACTGGGAAAAGGACATGATCGTAAAATCACCATCGTGATTGTCGCTATTGACAGGAGCTCGTGATAGTCTCTTAATACGTGTTCCTTGTAACCTATATACTTTTGGTATGTGTGTGCTTATTACGAAGGATCTGCTTCAGTCTACGAGTCTAGTCCTATTATAATCGTACCTCATCCGACTATACTAGCTCTCGCAGGGTGGTTCCCGATATACAGAAATATAGAATAGTAGACGAGTTTTCTTTTATACTACTTAAGCATCCCACATAATGTCTTGCTATATCTAGTGTCCTCTCAGATATTCCAAAAATTCTATAACTAATTATTGGGTTTTTTTATAGATATACTAAAACTATTTCTCATTATCATTATTTGTATTGGACATAGTTACTCATACCGAACTAGAGTAATTATGCTTTAAATAATATGAGATATTATTGTTATATTATATCATAATTATTGTATATATATACTGAGCATTTAAACCGTGTCATTTATTTATTCCCTATCTCTCTATTAGTAGAGTGTTTATAATTATCTTCATATATATAGTGCAGTGAGTCTAATACCTTAGACCTATATAATGGCATGATTATAATTATATTGGCAACACAAGAGTTAATTTTTCACCGGCCCTTTTATAGATTATATGTAATTTCAGTATTATTGAGACATTACAAGAACAAACTGAACAATTTTCTTCCCAAAGTTGAATCGATTTATAATATATATATATACTAAGTATATATATAGCATCACTAATGTAGATATTTCTTCGTTACTCTTTTATTATGATCGTTACATATTACTAATATTGCAATAATACAGTAACAATACTGATAACAATTTATTCTTTATATATCCATAAGTTGAATTGTTATAATCAATAAATGGAAATTTATCATTTGAGTAGTTTATTTGTAATTTACTTATCTAATAAATTACACTCTATATATACATAATATATATATAATATATATTATATATATGTAAATATATTTTAAATACATATTGTATATATATATGCACATATATAGTATATATATAATATCCATATAAATATAGTTATTAATTTATACTGCCCAAGAAGTGTTGGTGAACTTGGTTTGGTCAATATGTTAAATTTATTAAAAATTTCAATTAATTTCGAAGGAATAATAATTAAACTTATCTTACTCTATTACTTAATTAAGATAAATAATTAATCAATACTTCAAGTTAACATGCATTGCTATCATGACATGTACAGTATGTAGTAACACTTCAATTATGTTTGGCGAGTAGTACATTGCATGATTGTTGATAGGAGTACGTGGTGAGATTTTATATAAATTACTTTTCATATTAACATTCATATTATTATCTATATATCACATTTCAATTGTGTTAATATTATTTTAGAGCACAATTTACTCGATTTTAGGTTACAGTGTTTTCTATAGGCTTTCTATAAATAAATTTCCTTAAGCTTACGTTTTACCCTAGATTTATAACAGTATCTTCTCTCTCTCTCTCTCTCTCTCTCTCTCTCTCTCGTCTCTCTAAGTCCATTTTCAAACTCAGAAACATTTAAGCAATTTTATTTTGTGCTTGTGATCTTCTATCATCATTACTGAATCTCTTCTAAAGTCTTTCGTTCTCTCACTCCTAAATTCACAGTCTATTGTATATAGTAGTTCACATGATAGAACATATAGTATATACTATTTAAATATCCAATTGTGTTTAGAAAGTCCTAGTATTATCTACTATCACACATAGCATTCTGCTACTCATTTAAGAATTTCTTCTAGTTTGCCAGTCTGTCATAACAGGTATATTAGTCACAGAGGAGGACCCAGAGGATTCTTCTTGAATCTGAAGTATTTGCTGTGCCTGCTGGCAATCTAAGCCTCTTTAGTAAATCTTGTTGTGTTTGCGTTAGTGTCATCGCTGATTCTTACTGTTTCGTCCCTTGGTCTCAGCCTCCTTGGAAAGTCTTAAATTCGCCGTAACAATATATATATATATATATATAATATATATATATATATATAGTATATATATATAATATATAGTATACATATGAGATGTGTATTGTGAGTTATTTTGCTAAAATGGTAAATTAAAGAGATTGTTTAATGTTACATTATACTGCATTTAACAGTGCACTTTAGATAAATTATTATTATTTCGTAGCAGTGAGCTTTAGCTCACCATGTCTTCTATATACTTATGTCATTTCAATACATGAGTACTGCAGTCAATCAACAATAATATATGTATTTGCTTAATGTCATTGTGGATGTGTTAGCTAACACATTATCTTTTTATGGGTTTTTTATCATTACTTATGACCCAATGTCATGAAAAGTTCTTTTTTCCTAGTCAGAATTGGTATGATCATTTTTCTCCTTGGATGCTCAATACTTACCTCAGAATATTAATTTATTATGAGTGATGTCTTATACTTACAGTGAGTTTATATTTACAATATTTTTGTATATAACATTATATATAATATATTACAAAATTATCATAATTGCATTAATGTGAACATCACTAAGAAACACTGTAGTATATATCTTGACAGATTATATTATTTTTAGGACTATTATCAGAATATAAATAAAAAAGTTATCTATTTATATTATTGGTCTATGTTGTTCTTAGTGTTTTTCACGGCTGGTTTGATTATTTAGAATTTTCTTTTAAAACTAAATTTGAGTGATTTAAAGATTATCTATATAATCTACTCAAGAAAATTACACCCTTCATATTCATTCTTTCTTCTTATGATATGATTTGGAGGAGTCAGCATTATATTTAAATTCTCAAAGTCAGAAGATAATTTTTATCTTCTTACATTATATCTTTATTTTCGAGTGAAATATATTATTTATTTTCATGTATTTATTTATTTAATTTTACAAATTATAATATTTAATCAATTAATTTATTATCTAATTTATCATAGCTATATAGTATTACAATATTTATTAATTTAGTAATAGTCACATATTAAATGATAATAATATGAGAAGATGAGAAGCCAATCTAGACAATAAAAATTGCTTTACACAATTCAAACTATTTATTATTGAGCTGCATGGAATGCAAAATACTTTAATTATTTAAAACTTTGCACTTTTTCAAGTAACCAAATAGAATTTCCGAAACTTTAAAAAAATATAAAATGGACCTTAGTTTTTTATCTTATATCAAAAACAATATTCTTAGGAAATTAAACGCATCTTTAAAAACAACTTTTGAGCCTATGATGACTGCTCACTATCAATATTAGATATATTCATCAATGTAGAACTAACACATACATACTCTAATTCTATTAAATATACTTCAGAAAATTTATTTTTAAGGATTTGATAATTAAACCATAGTGGGTGAGAGTGAAATTGTGACGAATCACTTTTATTGCTGCGATGGAATGCTAAAAATTTTAATTTTAAAACTTTGCACTTTTTTTCAAGTACCAAATAGAATTTCCGAAACTTTCAGAAAATCTAAGATGGACTGAGATTGTGAGTGAGTGTAAGACTATAAGACTATAAGACTATAAGACTATAAGACTATAAGACTATAAGACTATAAGACTATAAGACTATAAGACTAGATAAATTTACAAAAACTAGAATAATTTCAATTTAAGATTTGAAACCAAATACGAGTTTTATGGCGATAGTAATTACACAACTAATACAATTTTTGTGAAGTGAATATCGAATATTTAGATTAATGCATAGTTTTTTCAGAAGTTAAGAGCTATAAATGGGTGATAGATTCGATAACACAGATCCATATATAAACTATAATCTGATTTGCCTAATAAGTTTTGAAGATTATAAATTGAAACTTTAAGAACAGATTTGTTAAAGATTATAATCGCCATTTATTAATGTTTATTTTTTTTTTAAATCACAGGGTCAATCGAATAATTTTAAATATTAATGTAATTATTTATTAATTCAAAAAAAAAAAATTCTTATTTTCTTGGAATCATATAAATTGTAATCATTTTCTAATAAATTCTTTGGTTTAAGCTCCAATAATTTTTGTCTTTTATACAGATTCCCTTAAATTGAAAAAAATTAAAATTATTTGCATATTATTGGACACCTGAACTTTAACCATTCATATTTCTGAAGTTCCATGAATTGTTTTGGTATTCTTTTAATAAAGGTTAAGCAATTATCCTTTCCAAACTAAATTAACAATGCTAAATAAGTCAAGATGATAATTAAAGAAAATTCAAGTTGGTTTAGAATTAAAATATAATGTATCTAACCCATCATCCTAAGAACTTGAATCCAAAGCACTTCAATATTATTATCATAATTCCGGTTCAGACTTTTCTTCTTCTTTTTCATGATTTCTCCCCCATATAAATCATTCCAAAATTATGGTTGCAGATTCACATATATACAGTAATCGACTCTTCAAATGTCACCTCATATTTTAAAACTGTGTTTTTTACCAAATGTTACAAGCAATTATTAATCTTAAAATCTCTTATTTACGCTAAATATATGGAAATTGTCTGGACTAAGATTTTAACGAAGGTTCTTCAAATATAGTGGTAATTTGACTTCAAGCAAATATGTCTCTCTAAAAGTGCCGCTGATGTATGAATTAAAAAATATACGTTCATTACCAGTCATATATTTCCTGCTACGATAAAAAAATGCACGCTTGTTTCAAAGTTCGATTTGGATATATTCTTCCGTTTTTGTTGATTATTTAAGATTCGTAGGACGAAGGGAGAGAGAGAGAGAGAGCGAGCGAGAGAGAGAGAGGAGAGAGGAGAGAGAGAGAGAGAGAGAGAGAGAGAGAGAGGAGAGAGAGAGAAAAAACTTTTCTCTCTCCTCTCTCTCTCTCTCCTCTCTCTCTCTCTCTCTCTCTCTCTCTCTCTTCTCTCTGTCCCTCTCTCTCATCGTCTCTCTCTCTCTCAATCTCTCTCTCTCTCTCATTAATATTCATCCGCCTGTTTATTTTTTTCTCTTTCACTATAAAGAATAAATCCTACCTCCTCTTCTAGACATACAACGTCATAGAAACATTTTTCATCATAGATAAAAAAGCCTTTAAGCAATTTTCTCAATTATATTGTTGATCTTTTTCATTTATTTAAAAAAGGAATATTATATGAAATTTATTTAAAACCCAGCTTATCAATTAAATAAACTTAATTAAAAAAAATTCCCCCCCCCTTTTTTTTCTTTAACGTGCTTTATCCCCTTCTCAGAGGGTAACACGGGTGGGACCACAGGAAATCGAACTTTAAGGCCGGCTATTTAACCAGTGGGCCACCAACGTCTTCGCCAGCGAGTTTTATTCTTTGCCCCAAGATAAAACGCAGATTGTACGTGGGGATTGAACCAGCGTCCTCTCGCATGAGAGCGGGCGAGTCAATCTCCTACGCCACGAGGCTTTCCATTCTACGCCACGAGGCGTTCCATATATATATATATATATATATATATATATATATATATATATATAATATATATATATATATTATATGATTATACTTATATTATATTATATATCTATATATATATATAGTATATATAATAATATAATATAGTATATATATATTATAGTATATATATATATATATATATATATATATATAATATTTAAAATTTATTCTCTTTTGCAAGAGAAATATATTTTTTACACAATCCACAAGGAAAAAAAAAAAAAGAAAAGTTACCAAGCACTTTCGTGTTTTTCAACGCATTCTCAAGGTGTAACAGCTACACCTTGAAAATGTGTTGAAAAACACGAAAGTGCTTTGTAGGGATGGCCAAAAAATATCGATATATCGAAATATCGATATTTTTGGCTCGATATATCGATATTTTAAGACGATATTTTCTTAGGCGATATATCGATATTTCGATATTTTTTCTTAATATCGAAAGCCGATATTCTTTTCAAAAAAAAATTTTTTAAGGCCGAGAAAAAATAAATTTATCCGCCTCTCCCGCACCCTGAAGTGATGAATACTTTTTTCCCCCCATATATCTTTCTTCGTTCGTCCCATAATGTCGTGTATAAAATAAACCGAAAAAATTGGTGTTTTAGATTTTTCGTCTTTTCGGGTCACCACATAGTCAAATTGTCTTCTGAATATTCACTAATCACTATTCAGTTATTCAGTGATCAAGTGGATAATGCGACCTAATAAAATTTTAGAATGATAGTAAATGCTTTCCCTGCTATGTTTATGTTAGCAATGAAATATCTTACTGTAAATGCGACGTCAGTCTCGTCAGAACGAACAGTTTAATTATTAAAAATCTTTGCTCAAATGAAAGGGATAGATTGACTTCCGAGAATATCAATCAGTTAGTCTTTTTAGGTTCATTAGATGATAAGTATTGGGCTTTGTAATAATAATAATATATATATATATATATATATATATATATAATATATATCCTATATATATATATATATATATATATTATATATATATATATATATATATAATATATATTATATTAATATATATATATATATATATATATATATATATATATATATATATATATATATATACTAATATTATATATATAATTAAAGGGTAACTAACTTGAGTTACCCATTGAATAAAAGGAAAGGAATTAAAATAGCTATCATATTTTTATTTTCCTTTTTTCATGAAATATTTTATAATTTATTTATTTATTCTGAGACTATTAAAGACTTTGCAGTCCACTCGAAACTAGCCTGATCCTGATTTACGTGTAGCTCTGTGGTGGTGTGTTCAGTGTCTGTGTGGACGAAGATAATCCATTGCTGAAATCTAATACCGGAACCGGACTCCTGTGAGTTGGTTTTACAGTTAACATACCGAGTAAAGACTAGTCTAACCATGGGCGATTACAATTGTTTCGCTTAAATATGTAACTAACTAAATTAACGTTTTTATAATAGCTATTACTAAAGTTAGTATTTGGGTACATCACTACACGCTTTTTCTTATTATGATAAGTCGTCTGCTCAGTTCGAACTTTTTAATATTTTTTTCATTT
>JABUQX010055993.1:27500-35000 GCA_015478945.1 Trachelipus rathkii
CCAGACAATTTTCTCATATATTTTAGCGTAAATAAGAGATTTTAAGATTAATAATTGCTTGTAACATTTGGTAAAATTACACAGTTTTAAATATGAAGGTGACATTTGAAGTGATTATGTATATATGTGAATCTGCAACCATAATTTTGGAATGATTTATTATGGGGGAGAAATCATGAAAAAGAAAAAGAAGAAAAGTTGAACCGAATTGATGATAATAATATTGAAGTGCTTTGGAATCAAGTTTCTTAAGATGATGGGTTAGCATACATTATATTTTAATGTTAAACCAACTTGAATTTTCTTATAGTCTTGACTATTTTAGCATTGTTAATTTAGTTTGGAAGATAATTGCTTTTAACTTTATTAAAAATGAATACCAAAACAATTCATTGAACTTCAGAAATATGAATGGTAAAGTTTCAGTGTCCAAAATATGTAATATAATTTTAATTTCTTCAATTTAAGAAATTCGTAAAAAAAAAAAAAAAATTGTTGTTAAACCAAAGATTTATTAGAAAATGATTACAAATTATATAATCATAAAAAATAACATTTTATTTTATTTGATTTAACCAAAAAAAATACATTAAAATTTAAAATTATTCGATGACCAAGGGTGATTTAAAAAAAAATAAACATTAATAAATGGGGATTATAATCTTTAACAATCTGTTCTAAATTTTCAATTTATAATCTCAAAACTTATTAGCAAATCAGATTTATTTATATATGGATCTGTGTTATCGAGATCTATCACCATTTGATAGCGTCTTCAACTCTAAAAACTATGCATTAAATCTAAATATTTCGATATTCACTTCACAAAATTGGTATTAGTTGTTTATTACTATCGCCATAAAACTCGTATTTGGTTTTCAAATCTTAAAATTGAAATTTTCTAGTATTTATGAATCTAAGTATTATAGTCTTATAGTCTTATAGTATCATAGGCTCAAAAGTTGTTTTAAATGCGTTTAATATTCCTAAGAATATTGTTTTTTGATACTAAGATAAAAAACTAAGGTCCATTTTATATTTTTTTAAAGTTTCGGAAATTCTATTTGGTACTTGAAAAAGTGCAAAGTTTTAAAATTAAATATTTTGCATTCCATCGCAGCAATAAAAGTGATTTGTAAGCAATTTTATTTCTATTGGCCATCTCCTTATCATAAAGAGACATACACAAATAAATAAATAAATAAAGAAATAAATAAATAAATAAATAAATAAATAAATAAATAAATAAATAAATAAATAAATAAATAAATAAATAAATGAAATAAAATTTTTTTGGAATTTAATTATGGCTTATCTTATATAATGTTATATAATTATATAATAATCTTATATAATTATTTTAAATAATTCTAATTAACCCTAAACCTGACATATGATTTTTAAATTCTAATTCTAAATAATAATTGTACAAATATCTATTTTCTTTTAATATTTTATATTTTTGTATTACAAAATAATATAAGACGAAAAAGCATTTTATTATTCTGGAAAAATGGAGAAAAATTACAATTCTGCTCAGGAAAAAGAAACTTTTCATGACACTTGCATATATATATTATATATATATATATACTTAAAAAATATATAAATGTAAAGCATACATTATTGTATAAAAAACATCATCTTCCTACATTTAATAACATTTAATATATATATATTATATATATATAATATGTTACGGCGAATTTAGACTTCTCAAGGAGCGCGAGACCAAGGGACGACACAGTAAGAATCCAAGCGATGACACTAACGCAAACACAACAAGATTACTAAAGAGGTAGTATGCAGCAGGCAACAGCAAATACTTTCCAGATTCAATAAGAATTCCCCTCCTCTGTGACTATATGTGACCTGCCACACTAGAAGATTTAAATGAGAGAGAAGCTAGTGTTTAAAGTTTAGAATTCTGATATTATTAACATTTCTAGCAGCTACTATACAAAAAGAATAGGAGAGAGAGAGAGAGAGGAGAGAGAGAGGAGAGAGAGAAGAGAGAGAGAGAGAGATAGAGAGAGAGAGAGAGAGAGATTGTACAGGGAAACATAGGAATTAATTAGAAACAAGAAAACTGTACTAATGTGTGCAATATATTACAATGAAATGTATTTAAAATAATTTACATACATACGCTACAACTAATTGATTCACATCCACTACAATGTACTACTACTGTACATGTCAGTGCATGCATTAATTAAGTAATTGATTAATTATTTATCTTAATTAAGTAAAATAATAGTTAATTAATATCTTCGAATTTAAATGAATATTTAATAATTAACATATTGACAACCAATAGTCAACCAACACTTTTGGGGCAGTATAAATTAATAACATATTTATATGATCATTGTATTATATTATATATTATATATAATATATATATATATAATATTATAATATATATTATATATATTATATATATATAAAAAGTATAGTAGTTATTATATATATATATATATATTATATATAGTAGACTAATATATATATCTATATCTATATATAATATATATTATAATATATATATATATATATATATATAATAAATATATAGTATTATATATATATAATATATTATATATATATATATATATATATATATTATATATAATAATAATTATATATAGTGATATATATATATATATAATATATATATAAATATATATAGTTGCATAGACGCCATTAATAAGTTGTAAACAAAGAACAATAATGGGAAGATAAAGAAAATGCCTTATTGGGATCGAACCACCCATGTTCGATGAGGACGATATACTGATGCTCTACAGCTGACATCCTACCAAAAAAGTTAGATTCAGAACAGCTTAAGCGACGAGCTCCTGTCAAGGGGACATCACCGGTTTTTCATCATGTCTTTCCCAGTTCTGCTCAAATATTTTAAATTATTATAAAATTGCATAACCGCAATTAATAAGTCAAAACAAAGACAATATATAATAATATATATATATAAGATATATATATAATATATTAATATATAATATATATATATATATAATTATATATATATATATATATATATATATAGTATAAATATATATATAATATATATAAAAGTATATTAATAGAATAAAATTTATCCTTGGAAACAACACTTGCCATAGCTAATTTTGATTCATATATAAAACACGTGATCCAAATGTACTTAAATTTTTAGCGTTCAATATTTTTGAAGTTTTAAAAACTTTTTAATTTTTTAATTTTTTAGACTTTGACTTGGACAAAAAGGTTTGTTTTCAGAAATCAACATTTAATGTTATGTAGAACTTTAATCCTTCATGATTGGGGGAAATTACCATGTTAGTTATAATTCAATGATGAGAAGTAACCTTAATATTGGAGCAAAGGACTACAAATGAACATGAGGATACTGAGTGATGAGTGAACAGAGAGGGGAGAGGTTGAGAGATCAATGGTAATATGAAGAGCTTGAAGAAAGTAAAGAATAAATACCTGGTGGGAATATATACAGAGGACGGGGGTGTGATGCAAAAGATACGCACAGAAACGAAGTTTGGAAGAGGGTAAGAGCTTTTGTACCTTGATGAAGGACCAATAATAATGGGTGTAAGTGAAAAGAACAATACGAAGGAGTGTTTAGCACTGTATGCTATAAGACGTGCAGAGACACATGGTGTACTACCAAAAGGCATGAAGTAGGATGGACAGGCAGCGGAGATAAGATACATGAGAGTCAATAATTGGAAAGATAGGTAAGATACTGGATAGGAAGAAAGAGTCAGAAGGAAGTCGGAGTGAAACCTATGGGAGGAGGATAGATGTGGCAAAAAATCAGATGGTGGGGACAATTTGAAGATAGCAGGAGGGATAGGCGGCGGAAGAAACGATGGGATGTGGACCGCAGATGAAGAAGAACTCAGAGAAGACCAAGGAAAGTATGGAGGGAGTCGGTGCGAGATCCGTTGATGAGATGCTGCCTGCGGTTGAGGAAATACAAGAGAGAAGACTGTTGGAAGACAGAGCCGAGTGGAGACGCATGCTGAGTCCACTGACAAGTCGTGGTTTTCTACAAGACCAGACCTACCTGGGGAGGACAGTAAGAACATAATAATATATATAATATATGTATATATATATTAATATATATTATATATATATATATAATATATATATATACTATAGTATATATATTATATATATATATAATATATATATATATATATATATAATATATATTAATATATTAATCATATAATATGACTTTGAATATAGCCAGGCAAGTGCCGAGGAACTTTCACTCGCGTGCCACCACCTTTAAGGCGCCCTCGTAGCACAAGGGGTGCTGTGTCGACAAATGAGTTTTGTGTTGATATCAGCAATCGACTATTTTCGCTGCGGTGCCTCTTCTTCCGCCACCACGTTCTTGGATTCTCTTTCCTTTCTGTTTCCTACCAATTTAATTCTCCTCACTTAACCGCGTCTGTGCCATGCCGTAATTGTGTAGTTGAATTTTTTGTTTGATTTAAACCCCTGCCTTGAATAGGTGCTTGCCAACGTGAGCGTTTGGTGTATAAGTAAAAAAAAATAAAAATAACAAAAAAAAAAAAAAAAAAAAAAATATATATATAATAATAGTATATATATATATAATAATATATAGTATATATATTATATTATATATATAATAGTATATATAATATTTATTATATAAGTAAATTATATATATATATAATATATTATATAAATATATATATATATATATATATATATATTAATATATATATATATTATATATTATAATTAGTGATGGAACGATTAATCGAATCGGCATCGATATCGGAGGAAATCGCGGTTTCTCAGGATCTGTATCGAATGCGGAAATCGCAAAAATGACCGGATTTTGAACGATTCTTGGTAATAATCTGAAAATAATTTTATTCGAGATTACGATATTCAAAGACAATTATTTCGAAGTCGCCATATGATTATAATTCAGTTCTTCTTAAGTCTATTAATAAGAAAACTGGGATTGAGCGCGCATCTTACTAGTGCGCTAAGATATTATAGATATAGTATAGATTAAGTGAAATATTGTCCTTGTAGGCTTGTAAATAATGAGCATTTAAAAAATGAATCCGAGTTGACCTTTTCACGTATCTCACACAGCATCTATATAAGTGATTGTCGGTGAAAAGTTAATGGAAGAATTCAATATTCTTGCTATAAATTATGTTATAGTAAAGAGAACGCGCTAATAATGGCTAGAGGTACACCAAGCAGGATCAAGGAAATTACTGCTGTTTAACACTCTTTGATCTAAGTTCCAATGAATTCATTTAACATAAGAGAACGATAAAATATATCCATATGCAAAACAAATCGTAGGTCATTTTATTAATCATTCGCCTCAACTATTGCCATTATGAAAGAAAATATCAATACAGATTTAATTTACACACAGCAGCCGATTTATTCAGGATGCTAGACACCAACTATTAAGATAGCAGTTATCATATGCTTTAAAAACTTTAAACAAAAGACTGCTCTCATTCCATATTGCAGTGATCATTCAAAAACCTCATGCTAAAAACACGAAAGTCTTTGAAAATTGCTAAAAATCTTAAAAATTTTGTTCTATTACCCAAATCTTTTATTTTAGGTCTCGTTGGAACAGTTCCTTCTGCAGCAAACCTTTACCAAGGAGATTGTGTTGGCAACTATCTTAGAAACATTTTCGAAGTTGGGAGGAAAATAAATATATTAAAACTTCCAGAAGTACTTTACTGATAAGAATCTGGTGCTTACTACCTATCTCTCTATGAATAAACCTTAATAACACTTCTGGACGATAATAAACAATAAAATAAAAGTGGAAGATACCTAGCAATGGAATGTACGAAATAATATATATATATATATATATATATATATATATACTATATATATATATATATATATACTATATATATTAATATAATTATATATATATATATTATATATATATATATATATATATGATTATAAAAATCTTTCAGTAACGTTAAGATCACTTATCATACTTTAAACAAATCTTCAGATACGCTAATAATGTGTTGTTTCAAACATGCAGAAACGTTAATATTGATGCTGATTAATCGTTTTGACTTCAGTTTTAAGCTGTTTCGATTTTAAAGAGAAAAGACTTTAAAAGACGCATAAGAACTCACTTCCTAAGAGAAGAACATATTATTGAAAAGTGAAGAATGTTAATATAAATATATGAGTTCAACTAATATAAAAATATGAAACTTATTAAAATTTCAGACCTTAATGGTGGTCATCGAATAAAGTACCGTTTTCAGCATTTGGGTTGCTTGCTAGAAAATTATTAACGCTCGCCCCTTTCCGTGAAGTGAAAGACTCTTCAAGAAATGGAGGATCAATATTCTCCTAAAAAAAATAGGATGCACTCAGAAACGAGAAAAATGTGTTTGCACTACAATTTAAGAAGCATGCTTGACTACAATATAATGATAATTTGCTTAAAATTTACTTTATAATAAAGAAGGAATTTTTTTTTAAAGCAACAAAATGCAAATTGTTCATTATGTAAGATTTTAAATATTGCTATTATTTTTCAGTGGTTAAATAAATATTAGGTATTCAAATTAAATTTTAGCAAATTAGAAAAATATCTAATCTTTCTCCATGAATGAGCTAAATTTAAATATCTAAAATTTTATATATATCAAATTAGGCATATATATAGTATTAATTATATATATATATTAATATTATATAGTGAATTATATATATATATATATATATATATATAATATTAAAATATATATATTATATAATATTATATATTAATCTATATATAGATATATAATATTATATATATAATATTATAAGTATATAATACTATATATATAATATATATATAATTTATATATATATATATATATATATATATATATAATATGATACTATTATATAATTATATATATACTATATATATATATAATATATATATAGTATATATAGATATAGTATATTTATATATACATATATAAATATATATAATATATACAGTGGCGCTCGTGAACGAAAATTGGGAGGCACTCAATATATAGTATATATTATATTGTATATAATAATATAAATATATTGTATATATATAGTATATATAGTTAGTATATATATGTATATATATAAAACGTATTATATATATATAGTATGATATAGTATATATATATATATATAACATATATATATATAATATAGTATATAATGTTTATAATTATAATAATTCTAATATACTATATATAGTATATATATACTAATATATATATATATTATATAGTATAATATAATATATTATCCAGAACCTGCACTGGAACAATTTCCTAAAAACGCTAACTAATAACTAAATGACAACTTAGAATTTTTTGAACAGAAAATTTGTTCAGAAATGTCAGGCAATCTAATACTAAGCCATATATATATATATATTATAAT